>JAGQAX010000011.1:22555234-22790550 GCA_019142605.1 Cephalopholis sonnerati | reverse complement strand
CTTACCCCAAACAATTTACTTTATTGTCAAGGAAACACTGAATTGCATGGTACCATCCCATCTGGTGCAAATTACTAAATACCAACATATTCATGTCAGATGTGCAAACATTTAAATCTGTGAGAGATTGAGAATGCAACTTGAATTGAGAAAAAAGAAAGTTCCACTGGTGGACAAAGCCCTTCCAAGCTCCACTTACTCCACAGAAATGTACATGGCTTACGGGCAAATATACTGGCTCTGCTTTCCCTTTTGCTCGCTCCACCATGACAGCCACGCTGGGGCAGATCAGCTGCCATTCCCTTAGTCTGTGCCGGGGTTTTGTGTGAGCCACTAACATGTGGTTCCAATAGAAGAATGCACAAACCCATCAGAAACACTTTCCACACCCACAGCTTCAAATTCCAGCCAGGCCCTGGGAGACGGCAGCCCTTACTGCAGTTACATAGTCCCCCTGATTAAATCCCAGATTAAGTGGAGAAGATAAGGAGACCTGTCAGAAGGGATAAGGGACTGAGGAGATGGCCATCTTTAGGAAAGCTGAAGAAATGGCAGATGGTGGATCAGCGCTCAATTTTAATATTTATTTTTAGATAGGGAGCAGGTTAATCAAATCTATCTGTCCATAAACAAAAGAGGAAACTCAGCAGCTTAGTGAACTTGATATGCTAACTCTTGAACACCATCAGGACAGCTGTAATAGTATAACTAACAATATTATAATTGCAGTTTGGTTTATTCCATTTACAAACAGGACCAAAGCTAATTACCTCATCTCACAATAGGTGGTCATAAGTTTGGATTAAGTTGTCATTAAAGTTACAGTGGTGTGGCATAAGCTTTGATCTGTATCAGCTCAATATATCAGGCTGCAGAGGCCTTACGTGATTTGTCAGAAATGAAATGAAAAATGTTGAGTGCACAATGCTGGGGGGGGTTATTAACTTTGCATCACTCTGTGTGTAAGGGTCATCGGGTGAAGACTGTCACTAGAGCCTGGAAATTACTATACCCCTAGCCTCATTAATGGACAAAAAATATGATTTAATGCTCATTAAAATCTGCACAGCTGCCCGCTGGCCACCGTTCTGAGCTTTGATCTCAACAAGATTTATCTTGGCCTTGAAGTGCAGCTATTGTGACACAACAGATCCTTTGATTTGAAGTAGTCGGACAGCATTAACATGTCCCGCTAAGCTAAACAATGTGGTAGCAGAGTGCGGCCAACTCAGTAACACAGTCAAACAGTGGAGTGAAGCAACATCATAACTGTTTGTCATGAAGTATTTGGCTGCGTCCAGATATTTATCAGTAGAACTTCCTCAACTGTTCATCATTACACAAACAAAAAACAGTGTCACACTGAGCTGACTGTTTGAATTTAACTGTAAAGTGTGCACAAAGTATTTCACACATGTCCAGTAGGGCAAAAAGTAGTTAATAGAAACAGTGACGTGTTATTCTATTTTAGCATGATTCAAACAAATATTGGACTCATAAATGCGGGTAAATAAGTCCAGTAACAGATGAGGAAAGCAAATAACAGTAGTCTATTTTAATTTTACTGTCAACTAATACTTCCAAAAAGGAAACACTTGTATCTAAAATTAACCACGTGGGCCTGAAAAGGCCTTTAATCAGCGGTGCCAAACTCATTTTAGATCATGGTTCACATACAGTCCAATTTGATCTCCAGTGGGCTGGACCAGTAAAACCATTGCATAATAACCTATAAATAACCACACCTCCACACTATTCCCTTTCTAACCCCTTTTTTATGTACAAGTACACTGAAAAAAAATCCATTTACATAACAGATGGTGAACAGCCTGAGATGCCTTAAGAAAAATTGTGCAATTTCAACAATATGTATCAGTTTTTCCACATGTCATCAGTCGACTACTCACTGGCACTAAATGTGCATTTTTCCATACATTTCCACACCAAACCAAAGTTGAAGCTATTGATGACGCAGATTAAGTATTCTATGGAGAACGAGGTAGCAGTGTGCTCGAGGACCGTCTTTATCATATGATACTGAAGAAAACACGCAGGTGCTCTTGAAGAAAAGCGTGAGCACATGGGAAGAAAAAATGAACTTCAGGCACTCATGCGTGGAACAGGACCAGATGCAACTGAGTTAAGTTAAAAAGATTTTATTCAAAAAACATGGCTGCTTACATCAAAACACTGAACAGTTTCGACCCTAAGGTCTTCGTCAGGGTGAGAAAGGGTGGACAGGAGTCAAGCAAAACATTTGTATAAGCTTGCTAGGGGGTGCCACCCAATCTTGATTAATAAGTGAGCACAGGTGGGTGACAGCAATGGGTTACAGTGAGAGGCCATTTTGAAAGTGACATGCCTCAACAAATGTTAACCAAAAAAAAAAAGAAAATTCTGATACAAACATTACTGACATTGCACCCTGACGAAGACCTTAGGGTCAAAAACAGTTGGTGTTTTAATGTAAGCAGCCATGTTTTTTAAATGAGGGCTTTCTAACTTAATTCAAATGGATTTGATCCTGCTTGAATTTATTTTTTTCTTCCCTTAAGTTATTCTATGCCTGACAAACCACTTTACAAATCAAAAGTTTTCGGCAGTGCCGTAGCACTAGGGTTTCACCAGTATTGTTTTAAGATAGAAGTCTGATACAGATTCCTTTGAACTGAACCTACTGATTGACAATATTTTGCACAGTGAACAGTATCTTTAAATGTGACCACACTGAGAACTGTATTCTGGTCAGAGTGGAAAAGCCTCTGAAGCAGCTTTTTACAGTAAGTAGGCCACTCAGTGTTTAACTTGCCCCTGACACCTGACACCTCTTCACCTTCTCAAGTGACTCAATATTAGGTGTGTAAAGTCACCCAGTGGGCCGGATTGGATCCTTTGAAGGGCCGGTTCTGGCCCACTGACAGTATATTTGACACCCCAGCTTTAAATCTATCCAATTAACCTACAGTAGCCTACCTAACTAGGCTAATTAACTACTTATAGGCTTAAAACACTTTTAATTACATTTTTAATCTTCACAAAAGTCCAACAATTGTGAGTGGAGCTTTAAGGCTTTATACTAAGAGAAAATGCATTGTGACTTGTTGCTTTGTCCACATAGTGGAAGAGCCTTGAGCCTATCCAAGGTCATTTTCAAGGATTAGTTGGGGGTTTATGTGCTACTGTGCTTTTCGAGCTACTGTTCAAATGCTGCCATCTTGTGGTATTAGGTCGATTAATGTAAAAAGTTTATCTCCCTCCCTGCACCATGGTCATTTTGTTTCCCCTCCTGTGGAATTTTAGATTCATTTAATAGTAATAAAAATTAAACATATTATTGTCCATGATTTTGAATTAATTTGGCTGGAGATGAGTTAAAACATTTATTTTAAGGTAAAAAAAAAAGGAGCAGCTCACAAGCTGACGTATTTAAATGACACATTCACGTAACCCTTCGATAGACTTTAAATTAGGAATTAAATACGATTCTGTTGTGGTTGTAATATTTAGTATTGTTATGTTTAGTATTGTGAGACCGTGTCAGAGAGATGTTGACTAATAAAAGGCCACAGAATGTGTTTTGTGTTGCATCATAGTATATTTAACGTGTTAAAGTTATTTTGTTCAGCGCCTTCACTTTGTGATAAAAAGTGAAATAAACATTTGCATTTAAATGTCTCAGCGGATGATTGACGTGCGCTTTAAAGTTTTCCACCCACTCTTTAAACCAATCAGGGCGAAGGGGCGGGACTTCACAGTAATCTTTACAAAATGGCGACTGTTGTTGTTTTGCCGCAGGGTCAGTGAATAAATCCGTTTTTCATTTCAGTAATTTTCTGCACCCACTTGCAGAAATAGCACTAAAAACCCCAGGCGTCCCAAGGGTCGGCTCCGTGTGGACTGAGATGAAAGGTAAAGAGCGGTCGCCGATTAAAAAACGCTCCCGGGCCTTGGACGATATTCGAGACAGGGGAGGATGCCACCCGACCAGCAAGAAAATGGGGGCTCTCTCTGTTTCCAGTGGGAGTAATAATGGAAATAGCTCGACCAAAAGCGACGGAGGCTCGACGAGAAGGAGTCTGCTCGGCGATAAAAGAGACAGAGATTTCGACGGGCACGGCCGGACAGGAAATAATCACAGTTGTCAGTCTGCTGCAGCTAGCTCCGTCGGTAAAAACCACAACCTGAGCCTGACGCTGGATTTAGCCTCACCAAGGACCACTTCACGGGGGGAGCCGCGGGTGCAGCCGCCCAGCACCGAGAGTGAGTACAAAACCCTCAAAATTAGCGACCTCGGCACCCAGCTGAGCGACGAAGACATTGAGGATGGACTCTTTCATGAATTTAAAAAATTCGGGGATGTGAGTGTAAAGATAAGCCGTAGCAACGACGAGCGGATAGCGTTTGTGAATTTCAGGAAGCCGGAGGACGCCAGAGCTGCTAAACACGCGAGGGGACGGCTGGTGCTGTACGACCGGCCGCTAAAAATCGAGGCAGTGTACATAAACAGGAGGAGAAGCCGCTCCCCTGTGGAGAGAGACTTGTATGGTGCAGCTCAAAGCCATAGACACTTGCAGAGACCGCTGTCGCCCACCGGGCTTGGATACAGAGACTACCGGCTGCAGCAGCTGGCCCTGGGACGGCTCCCCCCTCCACCGCCGCCCCCTCTGCCCAGAGAACTGGAGCGGGACAGAGAGTTTGCACTGTTTGAAGCCAGGGCACGTCCAGCTTTCATTGCAGAGAGAGCAGCTTTTCGTGAGGAGGATTTTATTTCTCCAGAAGATGACCAAAGAGCTAATAGGACGTTGTTTTTAGGCAACCTGGACATAACTGTTACAGAAGCAGACCTGAGGAGAGCTTTCGACAGGTTTGGGGTCATAACAGAAGTGGACATTAAGAGACCCACTCGGGGACAAACCAGCACATATGGATTTCTGAAATTTGAGAATCTTGACATGGCTCACCGTGCTAAGCTTAGTATGTCAGGCAAAATAGTAGGACACAACCCCATAAAGATAGGCTATGGGAAAGCAACTCCCACCACACGCCTGTGGGTGGGTGGACTTGGACCCTGGGTTCCTGTAGCTGCCCTGGCAAGAGAGTTTGATCGCTTTGGCACTATAAGGACCATTGACTATAGAAAGGGGGACACTTGGGCCTATATTCAGTATGAAAGTTTGGACGCTGCACAAGCAGCATGCACACACATGAGGGGCTTCCCACTAGGAGGTCCTGAGAGGAGACTGAGAGTGGACTTTGCTGACACAGAGCATCGATACCAGCAGCAGTTCCTGCAGCCTCTCCCAATACCACCGTTTGACATGGTGGCGGAGTCATTTGTCCACCGTGCCACACCTGAACCTCTGAGGGTCAGGGAACGGACTCCACCGCCGCTTCACTTTAGGGAGAGAGAGCTCTTTCCTGGAACTGAGTGGCCCAACCCTGCTATTCGTGAGCGGGTACGTGCCTCACCCTTTGAGCCCCTTGAGCACTTGGAACGTGAGCGGCGGGCCAGAGAGCCCTGGTCCTTGGAACGAGAGCTGCAGGGACGAGAACCTGCACGCAAGCGGCGTTTAATGGAGGACGGACGCCATATCGACCACTCCCCTGACAGCACTGAGAGGACAGTAAGGCGTAGACGTGCTTCTCCAGATGGCAGTCCTGGAGGTAGCAGCAGAGATGGAGGGCGCTTCAGTGACTCAGAGCGCCCTCTTCGGGGCGAGAGACCCTCTCCTGTACGAGAACGCCACAGCAGCCTGGAAAGAGGTGGGGCTGAACGGAGACTCAAAAGCCAGAGTCTCTCTGACAAAGGACCTTCAAGCAGCGGCGTTTCAGCAGTTGGAGAGCGAAAGCGCAAAGCAGGCGATGGTGGTAAGGGGCCTGCCAAGAGAGAACGTTCTGAGAGCAGCTCCAAGGGAGGCCAGCCGTCCAAACAAGACGGCACCAAACTCAGTCTGGCCTGGCAAGGTATGCTGCTGCTCAAGAACAGTAACTTCCCAGCCAACATGCACCTGCTGGAGGGCGACCACAGCGTAGCCAGCGACCTGCTTGTTGAGGGCACAACAGGGAGGCAGGTGAGCGAGCTAAAGATCACCCAGCGTCTCCGTCTGGACCAGCCCAAGCTTGACGAGGTGTCCCGGCGCATCAAGGTGGCGGGTCCCGGTGGCTACGCCATCCTGCTGGCAGTACCTGGGACCACAGAGGATTCATCTTCGTCTGATCCTGCAGCCTCAACTCAGCGGCCACTTCGCAACTTGGTGTCCTACCTCAACCAAAAACAAGCAGCTGGAGTCATCAGCCTACCTGTGGGAGGGAGCAGAGATAAAGACAACACAGGGGTGCTTCATGCTTTCCCTCCCTGTGATTTCTCCCAGCAGTTCCTGGATTCTTCTGCCAAAGCTCTGGCTAAAAGTGAAGAGGACTATCTGGTCATGATTGTGGTCCGTGGAGCATCTTAAAAAAAATCAGAACACACTAAGTTCAAATGGTGTAAAAAAAAAAAAAAAAAATCTGCTGTATGTCAGTAACTATTGCATGCTGTGTGTTCTGCATTATGGGGTACACTAGTATGGTTCTTGAGTGTTTGTATGTTGCCATGTAATCCACTAAAAGGACAAACAGTGCCCTCCTTCAAAACTAAAAGGATGTGTGTTTTTGAAATTATTTTTGAAGGGTGTGTGAATTGCTCACAGAGTCATAAACCTGCAGTTACTCAGTCAGAATACAGTAAAACAGTAAAATATGAGGAGCATTTGATGAATAAATTTCATTTAAGAAGAGATAAGTCACATAGAAAACAAATTTTGGTTCATTAACAGGTTTAAAATCTTAAATACCCAACTCAACTGTTAGAAAAGATCATTTAGAAATGCATTGAGTAGACACAATAACACCTGCACTACAGTAACAACACAAACAATGGCCTCACAAGCCACACCTCTCTGACGCAGTGTTAACAAAAGCTGAAAATTACAAGCTTAACAAAGGTCATGTTTCTGTCTGGGCTATTATAATGCACTGCCTTAGATTGTATAGGTGTTATTGTGTCTACCTCCTGTGGAGGCATTAACATGAGGGGGATCAGAAATCATCCTTTGTCAAAGCTTTGAATTACAGTGCAATAATATTTCTACTATAATCACTTTGATGGAGATGAAGATGAGCATGACATTGTTGCATAGAAGGTTTTCAGTAAAGGTGTAGCGTACGGTTTGGTACTGCAGTTACAAAGCTAATCAGGAAAAAGAATCCTGGTAACATTTTGAAGGTCAAAACATGTTGTATAGCTTTTCTCCAGCGCGCCACACACCATTCACTTGATTTTTTTTATCTGTCTTGTTTTAATCAGTTAACCTCCCTTATCACAACAACACAGCTAAAAGGAGGCTTAACATTTTTGGTGAATGGAGTGTGTTGTCCTGAAGAAGAGTTAGGCAACATGTTTTCATTTTTGATGGGCTCACACTGGCCTACCTGTGTGTTCTCAAAGTTGGACAATGTTTTAAAGGTCACCATATAAAATGTCTCTCGACACAGCTGACACATTTCAGTCACCTATGTTGTGACTTCTGTTTGAAAAAAAAAAAAGATGTTCAGGCTCATGGTTTGGATTTCAGAGTATCTTTAATCACGTGTCCCTCAATATTGGAACACCAAAATGCAAGATAGACAATGAACTGTGTCCACTGGTAAAACTAAATGTCAACTTAATGTGGAATGCCGAATACTAACGTGAGATTTTTGCCCAGGGAACAGCCCATAACACAATACGCATAGCATAGTAAGCAAATACTAACATGTTTTTCATATTTTTTACTTCATATTTTATTTTGTGCATCCCTACCTTAGAAATGGTTGTGTAACGTGATCTTTGAAAAACTACAGTAGTAACGGATAAAAACGCTTAGAGAGTTTTGTGTTGTTTCATTTTTTGCTCTGAAACCAGTAGGCCCTCCAAGATTAATAATATTCAGTATCAGTAAAATGTTGGTACAAAGTAACAAAAACCTATTTGTTCAGTAAGTAGGTCTGTGTAATTTTTAAAGTTTTAGAAATACTTTAACAGTTCTTGTTTGAATCAGAATGTTAGAGGTCTAATTTGGACAGTATTTTCTCATGCCTGCTGACATGTTACCAAGGCCTACTTGTCGTATTTTGTTTTGCCATTGTATGTTTGTCATGCAATAGTAGCCCACCCCGAACTATAATTTGCTGAGTTTGGTTTATGTATTGAAAACATTCATATGTCAGAAAACTGTTATATATGTGAACATCACACCCACTTCAACGCTGGACTCTTGAGGAAAGGAGTGCAGGGCTGAAAAACCTCTGCAGAGAAGGTGTTTGTGAGTCCTCGCTAATGAGGCAACTTTTAAGTTGTGTATCCCATCTGCACCTGTGCTGACTTCTGTTTTAAATGGAAAATTGAGCAATGTACACTTTGATGTCATGGGAAAGGAAAATCCGTAGAGCCCATGCGAAGCTGTTCACATACCTGCGAGTGCGTTTGGGCACTTAATGTGACCGATTATCAATAAATTGTTCATTTGAAGGGAAACATGTTTCTTCGATGGAAGTGAATTGAAGAAACACGCTGCCATGCCTTATTGTGTTTCGAAAGGAGTTGTCACTTGAAATTGTGTTTCTGCACACGAAAAGGGAGACAATATGCAGTTTGTTTAGCACCAGTGAAGAGAGACCCACGTGTCGTGTGAGGATCGCTGTTTGCTTGCAGGCCTGTTCTGAGCTTCTGAGTTGCCCATCATAAATTACCTCCCCCACGATCCCCTGTTACACCCTCAACGTTTCCTGTTGGCATGTGAACACCTGATCAGGATCGAGGAGCCTCCGCTGCCTCTTGTTTACAGCCAGTTTGCAGTGTGAAACGGTGGCAGGTGCAGACAGCGGTGCAGTTCGGGAGCCGAGAGCAGGAGCACACAGCAGCAGCACGTGCCGGTTTCCTGTTGTCTTCCCTGCTCGTTACTCTAAAGGTTTTCATGTGCATTGTTCCTGGTTCTGAATAGGAGCTGAGGAAATCCCATCACCGACCGTCACACACTCCACTCGGGAGATTGTGGGTGACACCGCTCTGAAATTTCCATAACAGTTCAAGCTGTCTCACTGCAGAGGCCAAGCTGAACCACTGGGCTGATTTGTCTTTATTATACTTTGCCCAGTTATGATTTGATTTGACTTAATGTTTGGCTCAGGGAAGAGGATTGGCCCAAACTTCAGCTAGGAATATTGTTTGCCCCCGTCTTTGTGTTCTCCTCTGATTGAACCCTCTCCGAGGAGATGAGTGAAGAAGCATGTCTGCTGTGCTGAAGCTGTGTTCCATCGTCGTCTGAGGTCTGCTGCAGCATGGAAATGAAACACCAACAGGCCAGATTGTTTACCCTTTTTGACACTGCTGGAAGGAATCCACGCTGCGGACACAACCCCTCCCTCAGATTCTTCTAGGAGACCTGTTTATTTTGCCAGTGCCCTTTTATAAGTTTAAGGCCACTTTAAACAGGAAAAGAAGTTTTCCATTTCCTCCTACTATACAGTTTAGTCATAGTAGTGTAAAGGCAAAAAGCTGTGTTCTGTGCTGAGAAGGACCCCTTACTTCACTAGAGAAACATTGCCATCTTGAGGAACATGGAGCTCCTGCCTTCCTCTCACAGTCTACCTGACAAGTCACACTCATGCACATCAGACACCCAGGACAGAGCTGGTATCACTGTACGCCTGCTGTATAGACACAACATGAGGGTGAGTAAAGAGAAGAAGTGCTGCCTGCCAGGTCTGTATCGGTGGCATAGGCAGCAGTGGTAAGTATAAAGTGTCAACACCACATGTTTACAATAACGAATGCAAAATGGCACACTGGTTTTCAGCCAAAGTCATTACTGAGGTTATTTCCGCTGATGGCAACTGGCATTAATCCAATAGCCCTTTCTCACAGCAGACATTTTGACTTGTCACAGTAGGAAAATCACAGTTGTATTCAGGCGCTCCAGAGAGAGTGACTGTGAGCCAGCATGCACGATAGCAGGAACCAGAAATCAATGCTGCTAAATGGAATTCAGCCATTGTGAATTATATTATTTAAACCTGTGCTCTTCCTGCTATGACAAGTCAAAATGCCTTCAGTGAAAAATGCTTATTGTGAAAGATAACAGGAGCATTTAGTGCCCACAATAACCCACTGCACGTAGCACTGCTCCCATCACAAGCTTGAGAATCAACAAAACGAAAATGATGATTAATTGTATTAAATAGTGCACATATTAATACTAAAATGTATACTCTTTGAAAAATATACAACTGCAGAGGTGTTTGTTTACATTCATTACTAAACTGATGTAAAAGGTTGAATTTGTACAGTTAACCTGCTGCAGCTGCTGGACCCTCTGCCTAGGTGAGATAAAAACAAGCCCACACATTTAGTTGTTTTTGTAGCCTTAGTTGAGATGAAAAACCAAATGGAATCATTATCTTACATTTAAACATTTAAAAAAAGACAAATGTCCAGAAACTACAGGAAAGGTTAATATGTTTAATGTGCTGTGGTCTGTTAGAAAGCTGGTGTAGGCTCTGTTATAAAGGCTCAGTCGTTTCACAGCAGACAAAAAACAGCTTTAAGCCAACGTATTGCCATTTAGCAAGACTCACATTTATTCATGTTGAGCATCATCAGTAAGCAACTGCTGATAATAGATAATGTTACGCATCTTGCTAAAAGACCTCTTTATTAGATTAGTTCTTGTCCAAGACCAAATTATTAATATCAGTGAGGCAAAATGTAATTTAAAAGATCTACAATGACATAGAAGAAAAGGCTTCTGGCACAAAACTATATTTTGCATTAGGAGATGTTATTGTCTACAGGCCACAAATGATAACCTCCAGTTAATGGAGTGGAGAATATTAATGTGAGACCTAAAGGACGCCCAGTCCTGGAGCTTATAAATCCACCAATAGGCCACCATTTTGCAATTAAAATGTAGCTTGTGAAAATAAAATCAATCTGTGGTTATTACTTGACTTAAGTACTTCACTGATACCAGGATGCCTTTTACATTAATTCCAGTATATTTAGGCTGCATGAGCAGCTACATGTGTTTTTTATCATACTGCTACAGTGTCAAACCAAAACTAGAGAGGCATGCAATTAAAAATTCACTGATCAATATATCAAGCAGCAATACAATACGTGGTGAGGGTTGAGCGAAAACTGTACCCACAAAATGACCTTTTGTATATCAGTTAGTCATGCTGTGTTACATTGAATTTGTGAAGGAAACTTTGATTTTCTTGTATGTCTCCATGGGAAATGGCGAACATATTGATTTATTGATTGATTCAGGGCCACATTTAACAACAGCCAATCTATATCAAAACATCTATTTACAAACTCACACACAACTTGTACAGTATATTCAAGTCTCATTTATCCAGTCATTTACTCAGTCCTTCCCAAACACATACATCTTTACTAAATTTATACAATTTAAAACTGAAAGGAAAATGAAACTTCTACGATCTGGCAAGGCTAATACAGTAATACACTACTAAGGTTTTTTTTTCAGCAAAAATGCATGTGTTTGGGAAGTACTGATTATAGGACTGGATAAATGGATGCTTTGATATGGTTTTGCTGTTGTTAAATGGCCCCTAATCAATCAACAAGTTACCATGTTTGTTCTGTGAAGGCATTCGAGAAAAACAAGGTTTTGTTCACAAATTCAATGTAACACAGCATGACTAATTGATATATAAACGTGATTTTGTGGGTTACGTATTCCTTAAAGGTAAAAGGCACATTTTACCCTCTCAAACCAAGGAATTCTAAAATTACACAAATTTTGAAGGCTTTTAGTGAATTTAATTGACCTACATGTGGATAAATTAGGAAATTAAATTATACTGAGCTCAGTCAAAGTGTCACCAAATTTCCAAACAAGGACTGTTACCTATTGTCCTTTGTAAAGATGCCAAATTGTAATTTCACACCTATGATTATAAGAGATCTAAATATTTTGTAAATGTAAATTGGGAAAAAATAAGGCATTGAGCAATCACCTCAGTTCGGCACATCTCATATCGGTATATTCGGTCAGGCATTACTGTCAGAAAGATCACCTGACGTAGTGTTAGACAAACAGTGATCTATAAAAGCCACAAAATGTGTCATCTCGATTATGATAGTATGACAGTTTTACACATTAATTATGTTCTCCCTGCTTATTGCAGTGCAGTTCATTATAGCATTAAGCACTTACTAGGATATTATGTTGATCAGCATTAGATCCAGAGAGATCAAACAATTAATTAATTAACTTTCATCTATTACAAAAACTGCCAAATAATTTTAATTTTCAAGGGAAAAAAGTCATAATTCTCTGATGCTTAAATGTGAATATTTTCTTGTTTCATTTCTCCTCTGTGACAGTAAACTGAATATCTTTGGGTTGTGGACAAAATAAGACATTTGAGGGAGTCATCTTGGGCTTTGGGAAACACTGATTAACATTTGAACCCATTTTCTGACATTTTATAGACCAAACAACTAATAATTTAATTGAGAAAATAATCAAGATGAATCAACAATGGAAATGATGGTTAGTTGTCACCCTAATCAGCATGTACATTTATAAGAACAAGTGTTAATTTGCACTGACAAACATTTTCAAATCATTTGACATGTAAACTGCTGTTTGTGTGTTTCCTATTCAGAGCTCTGCTGGACTGCTGCTGTTGCATCATGGTGTTCCCAGGCCATCCATCAGAAGTCATCTACTGTAAGTAACCTGTTTACTAGAACAGTACATTAACAATCTGTCATGACATTTGATGTTGAAACCTTTTTTTTTAACCAAAGTGGAATAATTGCAAGCATTTGAACTGTCTACTTTTAAATCCAAGATGAACATGAATGTATTAATATAAATTAATCATGTTTGTATCTAAAAAAAATTTTGTCAATAAAATATGTTAAAGATGATGCAACTTGTGAGTGTCTTCCTTGCAGAGAGAGATAGACGTCAGCGTGGTATCAGTGCATTTATTGCTCTGAGTTGTCTGAATCAAACCAGAACAGACTTGAGTCACATGTCAGTTTATTACAGCTGACTGCGCACTGTTACAAGGCTTAAAAATGAACTCTAAGGACTTGGAGCAGGATATCTATGATTGGTTAAGCATATTCTCTAAACTATCAGTTCACAAATCCGGGAGCCAGAGTAGTGACAAAACAGTGCTTTACCCATAAATGCATTTGCTGCAACAAAAACAAAAGATTCAACACCATCAAACCAAACTCAGGTCATTATCAGTGGCGTTTAAGACATTACCAAAGGGACATAAAACTTATTTCAAGATAATGCTCAAACATACAGTTCCTTAACATATCCAGATAACTATAAAGTAAAATAATCCCAAACCAAAATCTACTTTTAAAGCATCAAATACATTTCAAAAAAGATTTATTATGGTACAAAATATTCAGTGGCCCTCAATCACAAAAGCATACTGGTGGTGAATGCAACTCGTGAGCCAAAAGAGCTTTTGTGCATGACTGTCGTTATTGAAACAATACAAAGAGCCTTGCTCAGTATTGTGAAAGTGAGATGAGGGGGAATAATTTGGTACTAATTGAGACAGCATTCTTTGAGTAGAGGCTTCCCTCCGCCACAAGAGGGCAGCGTAACAAAACACATCCATCACTGGATCCTGAGCTGCCCTCAATTAAGACTTAATGACTGAGTAATGGAGGGTCATCATGGTTTAAAATATACTAAAACAGCTGAAACTATTTTTTTTTTTTTTACTAATAATAAGCTTCAAGTTGCAGGTAGGTTTCTAATGTGTCTTTGGCTGACATCACAGGAGAGTTAGTAAAGATACAATACAGTACCTTGTAAGGCAAACAGTGGTGAAAAACAAGGAATTCACTGAAAACACAAAAACGTCTACTACATAAAAAAAGTTTCAACAACCAACAGACTCCCATTTATAAACACAATATAATAAGAAGTTGCATTGCCATTAATTGGCTGCCTGTAGGCACTGTAAAGGCTAGGCAACAGTTTCCTATCAGTCCAGTTTATATGGGCAACATCAGCAAAACATCTTTGTAACGCAGTTGGTCAGAGATTTACAGACACACAAAATGACACTTGATTACACACAATGACAGAAAACCCTGCTTTTCAGCGGAGCTCATCAACAGTCCAACTGTGATCAATATATTTAGGAAACATACTTAAATCTCGACCAAACTGGCTTCTTCTTTAAGGAGCTGGTATCTTTGCTACAGTTAAATGATGTGCAAGTGAGCCGTCAGTGAAAGATATCTCTCTGTGTTTGCACTTGCATAGAACAGCTCACAGACGGTGAGCTAGGTGTGACCGTTACCTGCAGGCGCTGCCGAGTAAAACAATGTGAATGTGCAGTTTTTAAAATGATTCACTGCTGACCCACCAAAGGAAAGAGGCAGTTTGTAGTTCGCTGTAGTATTCAAAAAGGTCACTAACTGAGGTTTTGATAAAACAAAAGAAAAATTGAGTTTTTTGAAGGAAATGAAGTGTGCTCGCTTGCACTCTAAACTGCAGGTGCAAACACTGTAAACAGGTTAAAATGTGACTGAAGGAGCTGCATGTCAGTTGACGCTAAAGCACTAAAAAAGTCTGAATCGTAACAAGTGTGAGCACTGCAAGGAGCTGAGGTGATAGAGCAGAAGGCAGCTGAAGTGTTATGGCTGAAAGCTTGTGACATTTCGGTTTTAAGTTTCCTATTAGCAGATACTTGTACATGTTGAATGCAGTTAGCCTGGCATCGCCACACCAACCTCTAAATGCAAGTAAAGACGAACCTCTCATTTAAGTTTTAATTTCTAAGGGGCGTTATCAACGGCTTATCAATGCGAGACAGAGCGCTGAGCGCCCACTCACGAGGTCCGGTGTAGATGGGGACTTGGTGCAAAGTGGGTGGAAATTAATGCTTGACAGAACACAAAGATGAGCTAGTATGAGTCTGTATATGAGTTCTGTTAAGCTACGGCAAACATCTTACTTCTCAAGTAAAGCTTTAAGTGCGGTTGATTGTTCTTTGTTAAGTTAAAATGCATTGTTTCCATCTTCAGTCTGGCATTGCCTTCAATCTTATTCATCCCCGTGCCATCATATCCGCCTGAATGTCACATTGAGTCAGCACTGATGTGTAGCCATGCCAACATACTGGTTTTGCCGGAGTTTTAAGAGTTGAGCAGAGCTAAGTAAAAACAAACTACGATGTTGGGTGATACGATAAGACTTGCCTCTGTGTAATCAGTCAGTGTAATGGACAGATTTAAATATCTGGACCCAGGCAATTCAGAACTGAAAGGTCTACATCAGCTGCAGCCATCTTGGTTGTTTTTGAAAATGACTCAACAGCGCTCCTCTCTATGGTCTTTGTTGCAAACAAGCCTCTCATCAAATAATAAATGCTTTTGATTGGCCCTGTGTGTCTGAGGTCGCTGGAAATCTGTCCAAAGCAGAGGAGGAATCTGCCAGAGCATAAGCTTGCAGATTTGTCTGATTCCCAGATGAGAATGTAGTTAAACTGTCTGCTGAAGTGTTAAAATGAAAGCAACTGAAATATCAGATGACTCACAAGAATCGTCAGTTAAAGTGTGAAACATGAGAGCAGCTAAACTGTCATTTGTAGCAGCACATATAAAAGTTGAAATGGGTTTCTTGTAATAAACTTGAGTGTCAGCTGATTGAGAGCAGTGACAGAAGTTCATAGTTAAACGGTCAGTTAAAGATAAATCAGCTGACTAATAGATGCTCAGTTGTCAGACAGAGTACGACATGAGAGCAGAAAGTTGTGCTGCTGCCTATTGTGGCCAGGACTCCCTTAAAAAGGAGATTTTTAATTTCAATGGGACTGATCCTAACTAAATAAAAGTTGTATAAAAATAAATAAAGAATGTCAAAAGACGTGTTTACTGCTGAAAGTAGTTGAAATCTCAGTTGTAGAGACGGTTTGTCTGTGCTCTGTCAGCAGTTAAAGTGTCAGTTTTTATGTAGGTAAGAGATGAACGCAGTTGAAGGGTCAGTTCGAGCGTGAGCGCTGAAAACAGATTTCAGTTCAGCTTCTCACTGCTTCTGAATCACCAACACAATGCACACACAGTAAAGTTTTAAAAAGCTATAAGAGGTATGAAAAACAGAATTAGTGTCATAAAGTACAAAAGGTAGTAGATGAAAGTATGAACGAATGAATGAAAGGGTTAAAGAGGAAAAGAAAATGTTTAAACTTTCAACATTCTGTCTAATAATTGCTGGGGATAAAAGTTGAAAGAAAGATATCCAAAAATCTGGACAGAAACACAGACGTCCAAAAGAGCTGAACATTTTGCAGTCTGAATAGTGTGTCTGTCAGAGTATGCTGAAATAGCTGACAGACACAAAAAGCGCCCAGAATATTAATAATAAGGATATAAATACGAGAATATGATTATACCTCTAAATGCTAGAACATGCCGTACAATCTACCCCTGTGCCTACGATAATCCTGCTGGGGCGAGAGATTAAACTACTGAAGCAGTTGCTGCTTTTTGGCTTTGAGGAGCAGGTTACACTTTGTGTCACAGAAGCAGGCTGCAGTTACAGCTCGGGTAGGCAGTTTTTATTGTTGGATTTATTGATTTGTTTTTTGGCATCATTGGGCAAAAATCCCATAATAACTTTTGAGCGTATTGTAATTCTGCTGGCCCGAGAGAAAACATGACTCCTGCACCTCCTCTTGGCTCTGTTGTCAGGTTGCTAGGGAGACTTTGGCCAGTCACAGGTCATTCCTATTGGCTGTTCTGCAAATGCAGATGCATGTGCATGTCCATTCAGATGGTGAAAGCCTCATTCAGTGGTGGAAAATCTTGCTTGAAATCTTGAAAAAGTTGCGATTCGAGCATTGGCGACAACTACCTACACTGCAAGACAACCCAAAAAAGAAAGACGGGCTTAAAGAGAGTCTAACAAACATAATAAACACATTTCAATATCGGTGAAGTGTTTCAGAAATAGAAGGAAAAGTTGCTAAAAGGTTAGCCTTCTGCTAACTGCAGTCAAAGGCTCATGGCTGAGGCAAATTCCAGTTTGTGTTTATATAGATAAAGTTAGCTGGCTCAAAGCTCAGGCTAGGCCCACAAGTTTGCAAAGAAAAAAGGATGGTAATTCTCATAGAACTGCTCCTATATAACAGCATCGCAATCACTATCATAATCGAGATGACAGAAATGAATGACTAGCACTCGTACAGGTTACTGTATGAAGCTTGTGCATATGCCTGTGCTCGTCGGGTGGGAGGGGCTTAGGCCAGAGAGGGGAGAGGTGCAGGAGAATGGCTGTATTTTCAGATTTTGTCAGTTTTCTTTTCGCCTTCGCCAGAAAACTGCCTACCCCAGCTTTAAGTGGTTGCTGGCAGTTAAAAAGGTCATAGGAAATGTCATGCAGCATTATCACAACTTGGCCCAAAGTGCATACCAGTGAGTACAGGTTTACAGATACAGGTAAAGGCTTCCAAAGAATTAGTGTGAGAAGTATTTCTTCATGGATATGTGCTTCCATTAATGGCATCACAGAACGATAGAGGGATTTCGGATAACAGGATTTCAAGCTCAACTGCATAGCTTAGATTCCAGCAATAATATGTGCAATGTAAAGATACTGCAAAGTGATTGCAGTTTTGTTGTTGAATTAGGAAACAGATTGTGTTTTAATAAGTTATAATTGGAAAGCAGCTAATATTAAAATGTGCTGTGTCAGTTTGGATGCATGTATTGTTTGATAAGAACAAGAGCAAGGGGGTAAAATATTTCGCAGAACATAATTTTGGCTCTTTAAAAGTTCAATCATTCACCAACGTCCCAACTGCTGCATGTTCCTAGACATGTTACTGTGGTCTCCTCGGCCTGTGTTACGCTCCTGCTGAAATTAAGGGTCACTTGGGTCCCGACTTTAAGCTGGAGTCCAAGGTCCAAGGTATGCGGGCCCATGGCAAATTATGAGCATGCTGGTTCAAGATCGAAGGCCTTCCCTGGGTTTCATTCCTACACAGCGCCGTTCTGCAGGCGGTCGGGGGTGAAGCAGCCGTTGGTCTTACAGCTGCTTTCCGCTCTCTTGGTCCGGGTCAGATTGTTCCTGGCCTTCCAGCGCTGAGCCAGCGGCTCCATGAACAGGGAGACGGAAGAGAGCAGATAGCAGAGGCCAGCCAGGTAGAAAGAACAGTCGTAAGTCTGAGTGTAGTCGTACAGGAAGCCTGCAGAACACAAACAGGAACACTGTAAGAATCTCTCTATTCACTGGATGATACACTGAGCACATTTCATCGATAGTAACAAATTTATTTACAGTGTATCAGGGAGAGACAAGCTGAGGAAGCACGCTGAAAGTACTGATGTAGGGCTTTCACACATTATTTATTTTATGTGCGCTGACAAAAAAAAAGACAAAACAAACAAATAAGTTGATTTTGTCAGCGATTTCCACGATCACATGGACTTCCAATGAAAAAGGCACAAGAACAAGGTGGATATAGACATTTTTGTGCTGTATGTGTGTGTATAAATAGAGAAACAGTATTTTTAATGCTAGCATTTCAATCAATTATCAATTATAGATTTGTAGATTTCTGTGTCATTTTACTGGTATTTTAGCTTCCCAGCTGCTTCATACAGTCAGAGTGTCAAAATGACACTCACTTTACACTTATTTAAGATTGTATTGTTTTCTCATTATGGACATTTATCTGTCTTAGAGTAATTCCTTTCATTTTCCTATCTGACAAACACTTCTTACTTCCTCATACATCTACATTACAGAATGGGGAGGGCTCCTATTTTCAGCATGCGTGACCTCAGTGAAAACTACACTGCAAGTGACTCATAACTGTCTGTGCTTTTGTGCTCTTGTTTTACATGAGCCATGTTGACATTTTACTTCATAAAACAGGACCAGATAAAAAGCAGGTATAACCACATTACAGCTGCTGCTGAGACGGTTGTCCATCCCAAAGAGCTGTGTATGCAAACAGCAGTGTTATCACAACCTGTGACCTGAAGAAGAGAACATAGTTTGCCTAACGTCCGTTTCTTACTTGAACCACAGAGATGGTAAACAGAGCCACATGCTATTTCCGTACCACCCTAAAGGGGTCATTAGTCACATTTCAACCCTGAATCCATAAGCTGCTCTGAGGGGATTGCCCAACACAGTGGGCAGGGACCATGTCAACAGGTTCAAGGGAACCCCCCGCTTTGACTGGGGCCAAACGTTACCTAAGGGGCCACAGAGTTATTTTTTCCTAGAAGTGCCGTGCATAATCACAGAAAAGAAAGAATTAATATGTGTTTATCATGCTGAGACATGGAGTACAAGTTTCAGCGCTTCAGTGAGGATAAAAACAGGTTTGATTCACACACCAGTTCATGCGTTACACAGATGATTGATGTTTTTCTTTTACAGCTGACCTAGAAAAGGCGTAGTTCATTAGAAAGAATCTGCCACAACCTGATGTAACAGAAAAACACAGTAAGAATGAACTGATTCTAGATTAGAAACAGCTCTCTAAGGCTAACAAAGGCAATCTGCCATCACTTAAACACTCAAACCCGGCCGGCCGTGGACACACACAACACTGTTATTCTACTTGACTCACTTCAAGGCAAGATGAAATTTGACCCAGTAACCCCCGTATGCATTTTTGTCAAAGCAACCCCAAAGTCCCAGTCTGTATGGAGGGCTGCACCAACTATAGGTTGTTTTTCTCCTGTGTGTTTCAGTTTTCACACTCCACAGTGACTGCATGCACTCAGACGGGCAGACACAAGCTTAGAGACACCGCAAGGAATTCAGGGCCCCATGAAAATATGTGCCACAACACCCCCTAAAAATATATATGTTCATAAGAAAGGCTTATCAACCCCTTCACCGATCCCCCCACTGACTCACTCACTCAAGAGTTTGAAGCTCTTATGGGCCAACACACACACACACACACACACACACACACACACACACACACATGCACAAACCTCACCTTGGCCTCTGTCTAACAAATCACTTCAGAACAGTGATGTCATGCCTACAATCCCATACATATGCAGTGCATATGTATGGGATTGTTATTGTGTGCATGTGGAAAAGTGGGTTAACACATGTCTGACTGAAGGTTTTCCATTACGCGATCCACTTACCTGCCAAAGGAGGTCCTGTGAGGCAACCAAGGCCAACAAAGAACATGGAGAAGCCCATGGAGTTGTTGAGTTTCTCCGACCCCACGAGATCTACCTGCAGAGCAGAAAAACACATAAAACTTGAAGCTCTGCTCACACTGGGTCACGTTCTTCTTTCTCACTGACACTTTAAAATTGAAAGATGTGTACATTTCAGCACTGTGCAAATCACATATACTTCACACTGCCACCATATTATAAAACATTTTCTAAAGCATACAACAGATTTAATGGCTGAATGTTAACTGCTTCCTTGTAGATATTTAGGACGATGAAATGTAGCAGTGCTTGGAGGTTTCTGTTCCTTTCTTTTTCATGCCAGTGATAGCTGTAGCCGGAAGCATTATGTTTTCAGGTTGTCCATCTGTCTGTATGTACATACATACATACATCTGCCTGTCTGCCCATTCATCCCATTCTAATAAACACAATATCTTAAGAACGCCTTGAGGAAATTTACTTAAATTTGGCACAAACATCCCTTTGGACTCAACGATGAACTGAAAAGATTTTGGTGGGTATAGGTCACAGGTCAAGGTCACTGTGACCTTGTCTGTCTCATTTTTGTGAACGTGATATCTCAATAAAACCTTGAGGATTTTTTTTTAACTTTGCACAAACATTCACTTGGACTCAACGATGAACTAAAAAGATTTTGGTAGTCATACGTCAAAGGACAAGGTCAATGTGACCTTGCATCACTCTCATTCTCATAAATTTGAACTTCTTCAAATTTGGCAAAAGAAATCCACTTGGACTAAACAATGTACTGATTAGATTTAGGTGGTCATAGGTCAAGGTTCAAGGTCACTGTGACCCTGTCTGTCTCATTTTGTGAACTTGATATCTCAAGAAAACTTTGCATTTTGCACAAACGTTCACTCGGACTAAACAATGAACTGTTTAGATTTTGGTGGTCATAGGTCAAAGGTCACTGTGACATTGTCTTTCTTGGGGACGTAATATCTCAAGAACACCTTGAGTGAATTTCTTCAAATTTAACACAAATGTCCACCTATACTGAAGAATGAACTGATAAGAACTTTGTGGTTGAAGGTCAAAGGTCAGTGAGACCTCACAAAACATGAAACCTGAAACTGTGCTCATTGTATAGATATTTTGTGTTGCCGTGGGGAAAATTGGTGTGTGTTCACAGACATGAAACTTGACTGGAATGTGGAGGCATACAGCTGCAGGGTAGCAATTCTAGTTGACAAATGTTTAGGTGATCCTATGGACCTAACTTGCCTTGGCTCCAGGTGTGCAGTTTGACCTGCTCTGTGGTTCAGATAATGATCCCATGTAGTTTGAAGGATAAACGACATTAAATTTGAAAGCAAAGTGTGTTTGTTACAACAGCCCCAACAGCTTGCTATAACTAGAAACAAGCAAACAATGACAGGTTCTGTAAAATAAGCTGATGAACTGCAGTTATGTGCACAATAATTATCTTTGCGATCTGTTTTCGACATTAGCCTCCATTGGGAAGTCCACGTGCAATAATATCAATGTACACTCCAACACTGAATGTGTTGATATTAATAGGTTAAAGGGAATGCTTGTTTATTAAAACACATTGGCTCAATCTTTAATTTGAATTCTAATAAATAATCATAACCAGCGTTGTTACTTTATAAACCAGTTGTGACTGAAATTAAAGATATATTTCACTGCCTTTTCAAATATTGCTGATGTAAGAAACCTTTAGCTGCTCCAGTTTAGTTGTTGTCTGACGCTGGCTCCTGCTGTGAAAGACCCCTCAAGCAATTTATGAGTGACAGCAGCTTCCAGGCCTGTGTTTTGAATGTCAATGGTGAGGTGATACTTACCTGTCAACACAGTACCTGTAAAGTCTGACATAAGTTGATCAAGAGATGATAGCATTTACAGAAGATGTAGACACTTGACCTACTTTTTAAGGTCTTCTTAAAAAAACCCTTGTCTGGAAAATCTGTGATTTATGTCAACAGGCAGAGACAAGCTTTAGTACTGATCTGGTTTAAGAAGAAAACTGGTTTTAACTCGTCTTCCATTCCTGTTCAGGAAAAAAACGGATCCCACTTGTCAACATCAGTCCCAGAGGCATGTCCTGCCCTTTGAGATCACACCATCGGCAAGTGAAATCACACCACATATATGCCCTCATGTTTTTGTTTTCAGGTGTGACATGACCTGACGACACCGGATACTCGCTGATTTAATATGTTGTTCCACCCATGGAGGCAGTTGGGAAACATCTCCAACGGTTCAAGGATACTTTTCACTTTCAGTGCGTGACACAATGACGTAATGAAGCCATGCTCTCATGGTACAAAAGTCCCCAACACACAAATACACTTATTGTGAATTCAGCAGATTAGAGAGTCTGATTACTGTAGGGGTCTTACTTTGTAAATGAACTACAGACTGATAATATAGTGAGACTGATGCTGGTGGGATTGTGTGAGAAGTCAAATGATATTGAGGAGAGCACGCTGTTGTAGTATCTACAGGTACCATGGAGTCTGCAACATTTAACTGCCTTCACTATCTTTACTGACTTTCTAATACAAGTTTTCACTTGAAATTTGCCCAGTAAGTTTTAATCTCTGTCCCACCATGCTGTGTTTTATAAAGAAACCATGACTGTATTTCGTTCTGGAAAACAACTTTATACCAAGTGCCTAGTTGAGACATATCTTAGACCTCTGAATTTAAATTATAGGTAACTGTTCTCTAGAAATGATTATGTAATTGGCACTACTTACAGGACCTACAAACAAACAAACAGGACCTATACAGTACATGCATTAAGAGTGAAGGGGTTGCCCATAGACAGGCACCCCGAGCAGTCAGGGGTTCGGTGCTTACTCAGAGGCACAGGGGCTAACTGGCACCTCTCCAGCTACCAGTCCACACTCCATATTTGGTCCAGACGGGGACTTGAGCCAGCAACCCTCCTGTTCCCAACAGAACTAAGATATTGGTGGTAAACGCCTACTTAGCATCAGTTAGCATGTTGATATTAGCAAAGCTCAGTGCACCACACAATGCACCTAGGATAGCAAAGATATGGCCCGCCTTACTATCTCTCAGTGAGGTGACTACTGAGAGTCTATTTATTATCACCACACCCTCTGATCTATACTTCACTTCACAAAGCCCTCTGCACCCCGAGATGCCCACAGAGTCGGCGTGCCTAAGACCTACCACTTTGCACCCCTTGTTGCACCTGTGCAATTAAAATTGGGCCACTAGCTTTGTTTATTAATTACTGGAAACTTAACTCTTAATTATGTGAAATCATATGCCCATAGACAAGTGCCAAATTTCTGCATGCTCATCTTTCATGCTGTGCACTGAATCAAGGATCATAGATCATGCGAGAAATTAATTTAATTATGTACTGAGTTATATCAAGTTAGGCCACTTAACCTTCCTATGAATTTAAAGTTACGCATCACTTCTTTTTTGGGGAATTAATGAATGTGAAGAATAACTTGTGTGTCCCGTGCATGATTTGAATCCGCTCCAAAATTTAATGGGTTCTTCCTTGGCCCATGCCTCAACCAGGTTTTGTAAAAACTGTACTAATATTTCTTCCATAATTCTGCTGACAAATTCACAAACGGCAGCAAAACCATGACCTCCTCGGCAGAGGTAACTATGGGACCTGTGAAGTAAAGCATTACCGGAATTTACAACCCCATGATTCATTTGTTTTAAGAGGGTACAAATGCATGTTGCCTGTGTTCAAATAGGGCATTCTCCTTACCAGAACGGGCAGCAGCAGAGCCATGTATCCACCGCAGAAGATGGCAAAGAAGACAGCGTAAACCATCAGCAGGATGTAGGAGGTTGCCAGTGGGGAGAGCAGGTTGACCAGGCCACAGAGGATCAGGTAGGCCTTGTGGTAGTGGTATTTATGGAACAGGTTCCTGTCTGTCACCCAGCCCGAGGCCAGCTGGGCGATGGTCTCTGTGATACCTGTAACAGAGACAGGTGAGGCTTGTGAATGTCAAAGGAAAACTGTAAAATGAGACTTAGTGGTGAGAGCAAAAGGGCAAAAAACAAGGTATGTAAAAAGGAGACTTCTTTTTTAGGCTTCAATTGTCTAATTGTTTTTAAATGTACATTCCCAGAACTCCTGAGACAGCATCATTAGTACAGAGTGGATTCTCCTGGTTGGAAAGAAGTAAAATAAGTGGACTGTTTCTTTAAGGACGGAGTCAGAGACAAGAGGCAGACTGGGGGATGCAAACAATAAAATATTCAGGTAGTAACAGGAAGCTGCTCTTTGGTAATGGAGTTTTTGATGAAATTCCAAAACACAAAAGCATCGCTGTCGCTCTTCACCTTTAGTCTTCAACATTCAGATAGCTGCATATTTAGAGACCAAATCCAGTCCAGCCACAGATGTCCAGCTACCCAAATAATTAAATAAAATAAAGCAGACTGATTATTAAGCACTAGTTATAAATAATATACTACTGCAATGCAAATGTACAGAGATTGTTTTAAGCTATAGATGCATTTAAGAGTCAGTCCTCCCAAATTAAAAAAAAGAAAAGAAAAAACACAACCCTAAATGTTATCTACTCACAGACAGTTTAGTTCAGGCTGAAATATCTCAACTATTAGATGCATTGCTATGGAATTTTGTAGAGACATTCATTGTTCCCAGATGAATAATCCTGAGGTTGACATTTCATGTATTTTAAGTATTATATCTTGACAACTATTGGATGGTTTAACCATGATATTTTGTACACATATTCAAGCTCCCCTACGGATGAAATGTAACATTGTCTTGTGAGCATATTCTGCAGATTGGACAGAGAGGGTCGAGTCATGCACGTCACAGTCTTCTGCGTCGACTCATTACTAATAGTTGGTCCGTGCTTGTCTTACGAAACAAAACAAATATCTGTAATACCACACCTAAGCTCACAGATACTCAGATCACAGGTAATCAATGCAACGTGCAATCTTGCTACTACTGTTAACTTCCACTGTGCAACCCCCTCTATCGGTGACGCATCCTTGATTCCATGGTTCAACTCAAAACTGGTGGAAATGTGGGTTAGCTCCCTAGATAGCACAAAGGTTCCAAGAATTCTGAACAGGACAGGTTTAAGAACGAGAGCTAATTTGGTCTAAAAGGAGTTTGAGGGGTTCAAATGTAGGTGAGGGAGCATGTTGATGGGAAAGAGGTAACAGAGCCACTACTGTGGTGGGAGACCTGCACTCTTGTTGTAATTTGGGTAAACTGTCCCTTAAAGTTCCACATGAACTTTCAACCATTTCCATTCACCTGTCACGCCACCGGCTCCCCTCCACTCGCATGCTGACATGTTTCCTGAACTATGACATTCATGTCATAAAACAGAAAATACATTTGTCCTGTGGTGTTAGATAATCCTGCTGGGACTTTAGTACAAACGCTGCTACAGCTGACCACAGTGGTCAGAGGCCGATAATATTGTCTACACTTTGAACTGATGCTTAGATACACAGAAGGAGTTAAATCTCAAAGTCAGCCACGGCCCAGCAAAGTGCAGTTCAAGTGCAGTTAAGGTAATCCATGAGGGCACCCACTTATAGTTACCCACAGGGACTTGTGAGAGTTCCTCTAAAATCATGCAGTTATTTCATGCAATGCAAATAAAGCATTGAGGGATTGAGTGTGCATCTAAACTTATGTGTCTGTGTGTCTGTGTGTGAGTGTGTGTGAGTGAGGGTGGGGCAAAGACAGAAAGTGAAAGAAGAATGCCACTGCAGCAAAACTAGGTCTGCATTAATAACAAACGTGATGTCTAGACGAGTCTATTTCAGGTCCCAGTTTGTTCCCGTCCTCGAGAATGTTTCCACACACAGTGGGCGGCAACATATCCATCTGTTAACATCTGTATTACACGGGTAACACACAGGCAAACTACTCATTATGCACTCCATCCCATCTGATTGATTGTTTGCTCCGGTCGGGTATGATGACTGGGCAGATATGCGCTGTTCTCTGCTGAGGTCAACTGGAACGCGATAGGCGGTACGGAAACTGCAGTGGTGTATTGACCGCCGCAGAATAGCTACAAGCAGGCAGCGCTGAGCCATTGATCAATGAAACAAACTGGTTCTATGCAGATCAGAGTTACCCATCCTCTGCTCAGCCTCTGCACCACAGCTGCACAGGCTGCAGTCACTGGCACACAGTTTGAACTCAAAACAAAATTTCTGCTGAATATGAATGAGTCTGCGTACAGTGTGTGTCACTAAGTACAGCGTGCAGATTTCACTTAATTGTGAGGTTACGTTACTTCACATAAATTATCCTGTGGTTGTAATGAATGATGATCAGCTACATCTTCACTCTTAAAGGCTCTGAATGAACTTCACATGAATAAACAATGAAATGCCTCGCTAGTGAACACCTCTGCTTTCCTTACATAACTCGAGAGCGTTTCTCTCCTCAGAGGTTAGGAAGATGACATGAGGCAGCTGTGCTGTGTTTATGTGTCCTCCTCTAGCGACCCAAGACAGTGTCCTAGGGTGTCCCCTGCTTGCATCCAGACGAGTTGTGAATTTGTTTGTGTGTTTTAGCCTCAGCAGGTTTGTCCAGGCCTGCAGCTGTTCCTGTTCAAACTCAGTACACTGCGGTTTAAATTTGGCCTTTCTGAGTAGCACCTTAAGCCAACTGCATCAGGGACATTATGAGTTCTCTGCGTAGTGCTGACAGGTATAGAAGGTGTACAGTACGCGCATGCCTCTGGGCATTAATAGACCATCAGGGAGTTGTAAAGTGTGGAGAAGTGCCATTCCCTTTACTTCAAAGAGGGATATTTTGTCACCACATTAAAGCAAAGGGTTCTAAAAGGCATGTTGGTTTTCCCAGCTTCTCTGAGGTGGCAGTTGGCTTGTCCTGCCTCCTCTTTTGTACGCATTGCCGCCTCAGTGCTCCTCTGCAAAGTATCAGCCACTTTAGAACTGGGCTCCAACAAAATTGGGAGCCCCTCTTGTCACCACGCCAACAACTTTACTCAGTTAGCTGTTGCTTAGCGACTCCAGTTAGCTCCAGTGTTGGTGGCTGAGGGCTGACGAGCAGACTGACCCGGACGATAGTGGCCTCCCTCCCTCAGCCGAGTCAATGGGCCTCTATGACAGGCGCTGGGTCAGGGAAAGAGGGACAGCGGGACACTGGGATGGTGGCTTTGTGGTGCGGGTGGCACCCTGTCTCTCTAGCTCTGTCTCTCTTTCTCCCTCATCACAGTGCACGTGACCAGAGAATGTGACAGAACAAACGTGTCTGAGTCAAAAGAATCTGTCAGTCTCGCTGTTGGCTGGTGCTGATTGCTGGCATGAAGCTCAGGAGTAACTTCACAGACCATTTGGGAAAATTTAGACATCTATATCCTCTGTCCTCTTGTTTTGTTTAAGAGTCCATGAGCCAATTTGTCTGCTAGTTTTTGTGTATCTCAGGTAATTTAACACAGCGGTGTTATTTGACACTTAGTTTTATCTAAATCCATAAATGTTTTCATCCCAGCTGTGCAGGCCATACTGTTTTCTTGAGACCTTTTTCTTTCAAAGCACCCATTTTCATCAGCAGTGGTGGTGTCTGGCTGCTGATGCACACCAACTCTGACAAAAGTAACACTGTGTACTCACAGGTTCTCCACACAATGTACAGTAAAATGACAGATTTTTTTTTCCAGGACACCAAAATAGTCCTTTCGGCAATCCAAAACCACTTCCTCCAGAGCCAAAGCATCGATGCATAATTCAAACATTTAAATTTAATGTCACACTGAAGAGATGTGATGTAAAAATGTACGAAATGTATTAAAATGTCAGCACTTCTGGTGTTACTATGACAATATGATTGTAATTACTTTTATCCTAAAGACACCTGTAATCAAAGGTAATACTATCTCTGTCTGCTGAGGACCGATTACCAAGGGATGCAATACAAAACAGAAGCATGTAACTGATAAACGCAGGACCCCATCTGGAGCATTTCAATTATTCACAAAGCCTGACCAAGCACTCTTAAAGAATTACATGCACATGTGGTCAGTGGTCAAAATGTTAATGCTGTTTTCTGTTCATATGGAGTGGCCTCATCAGTGGCATACTGCTGAACCCACCCGTCCTGGCCAGTGGACCAAAGTTCAGCTTTTATGTAAGCGCATTCATTACATAAGACTGCAGAGTCTGAGCAGCTCACAAATTATTAATGCCTAGAAGTTGACTGAGGACTTTTTTTTTGCATTGCTTCTTAAACCCAGTCTTAAAGGAACCTGGACCTCCCTCTGAACAGTCGCTGTGAATTCCCTGCTGGAAGCCAAGTTCAAAGACAGACGGCATTAAAGGGACAGTTCACCTTCAATTTAAAAATACATATTTGTCCTCTAACCTGCGGTGCTATTTATCCGTCTGGATTGTTTTAATGTGTGTTGCTGAATGTCGGAGATATCGTCCGTGGGGATGTCTGTCTTCTCGAGAATAGGTTGGAACTAGATGTCACTCTGCTTGTGGTGCTAAAAGCCCCAAAAAAATACATTTGAAAAACTCAACAGCAATGTCTCTTTCCAGAAATCATGACCGGTTATCACCACACAGAAGGAAGTGTGCATCCACTGCTAGCTCACCTACCGAGTTAGCTAAAGTTACAGCTCAGCTGAGGAGGCTGCCATTAATATTTAAAACCTGCGCTGTCACGAGCACCATACATGCTTCTTTCTGCAAGGTGATACAGTTGGTGGGTGTGGTTCAGTAAAAAGAAAATAGTTCCTACATGAAACTGCTCACAACAAGGTCTGTGGATTATCTTGAGTAAGCAGGTCATGATTTCTGGAAAGAGACATTGCTGTTGAGTTTTTCAAATGTATTTTTTTGGCGCATTGAGCACCACAAGTCGAGTGCCATCTAGTTCAGTTGTACTTGAGAGAAGGCAGACATCTCTAATGCAAATATCTCCAACACTCAGCAACCCACGCTAAAACAAGCTAGACTGACAAACAACACTACAGGAATGAGAGGAAAAATACGTATTTTTGATTTGGGGGTGAACTGTCCCTTTAATACATGTCAGTTTAATCAGGAGTTTATCAGCAGATTTATAACGAGCATCAGGGCTGTTCTTTGACTTTAAGTTTCATCCACATTTCAGACTGTCAAATGCAGACTGGTGTTTAATCTAGAGGATGGAAATTTGTGCAACATCTTCTGTGATTAAATAGTTCCATTGATGAAATCCAACAGTTTCAACTTTCAAGCAATTCAGTGCATTTAATTAGGAGAAGTGTGACAAAACCAGTACGGTTAGTAACAGCTAGTGTATTACCCTGTAAATTTATATGTATATATTTAGGGAAATACACTCGTTTCCACAAGCCAAAACACTTTTCCCAAAATGACAAATTATTGCTTTTGGGTGGATCATAAAAACATAGTTGACCCATGTGTGCCTCACCTGCCACAGAGATGATGAATGAAGCATCCATGGCATCGATGTCCAGGGTTCTGGCACGGGCAGACAGGTGGAAATAGGGGATGAAGTAGGCCAGCTGGCTGAAGACCAAGGACCAAGTGTAGATACAAAAGAACGGGTCCTTCAGCAGGGAGAAATCCAGTACTTTGGCTTTTACGACGGCCACCTCACTTGGCGTGCTGGCATGGGAGGGAACTCCAACAATGGTGGACCCATTCATGCTGCCATTCAGCTCCGCTGAGCTGTCTGGAGTTGTGGGTTTACACTGACCCAAGTCACGGTGGGGCTCATGGCCATTCACACCATTGAGGACCAGTCTGGTCAGTTCAGGGTTCACTGACTGGTCCTGGAGTCCCTGAGTACACTGGCCCCCCAGGTTCTCAGTGTCCCCGTGAGGGAAAGGAGGAGGAGGGGATGGGAATGAGTCTGATTTGGAGATGCCATTGGATAAGTGAGAGGAGCCATTCAAGCAGCTCTTAGTGTATTCCTTCTCTGAGGAGCTCTTGAGGGAAACAGCAGGGCTCTTTTGAATGGGGGAAGAGGTAGGGTTTGACGTGGGGGGCTTCACTTTGATGGGTCGCAGAAGCATCCCAGTGGCCACCAGATTCAGCATGAGGCCGCCAAGAATCAGCATTGCACCTGAGAAGGACAAAGACAGTTCAGGACCCAAAATGTCACAATGTAAGTGCTGTATTTCTTCTTACAAACAAAAAGGAAATACACCATAAAGCATACCCACATACATTAGACAGTGTGCACCAATCAGTAACAGATTTGCCCTGCATACCTTGCCAAGCATACTGGTCCAGGAGCAGCTGAGTGAACGGAGCAAGGGCAAAGGTCAAACCCATCCCAGAACGTCCAATCGCATATGCTGTCGCTAACCTCTTTCGGAAGTACAGCGCTGTGACCACTGAGAAGGATTGGTATAGCAGTGCAAAACCAATTCCTATGAGGAGTAAAGAAGGTTATCATCATCAGATAGTGCATGTTTCACAGCAATGTGGACAGACAAGAGAAAAAAAATCACAAGATAGATCCTCATGCAGGAGATGACCTTGGTTTAGAGTCATCGGGGAAACAGCAGAAGTGGATCTCATTGGTCGACGGATTCCTACTCACCAACTATAACTCCCATGCTGATGTAGAGGAACACCACACTGTTGGCGAAAATACTCATGAGGAAGCCTCCACTGACCAGCACTGCCCCGGCGATGGAGGTCACCCTGGTTCCTACCTTGGCACAGGCCACTGAGGCAATGGGTGCTACAGAGGATACAGGGGAGGATGCACAAAGACAAAGCTAGGGTTTCAATTGTATAACAGGTCAAATTTTCAGATAATCTGCAAAAGAAAATGCAAATTTCTGTGCTTTTTAAATCCACAACTGTTAAGAGTTTGTTCACTGAGATAAGCAGTTGGTGACACTGACTCTCCAGTCAGGAAACACTGCAGAAGAGGGCACAGCAGGATGACGTAATTAAAAATGGTACATCATGACTGTATGTCATAATGTATTCACTGAACCTGTCCATTGCGTGAAGACCTCTTTTTAAATGCAAATTTAAAATGTACATAAAAGGGACTGGATAAAACGCACCGATAGAATCTTTTTTTGTGTGCAAACAAGCAGAGGTAAAGTAGCTTCAAACAATAAAAGCTTTGCTCTCTTTTTCCAAAATCACTGATGACATGAAGGAGAGAGAGGACAGAAGGCGACACACAATGCAGAGCCTTGTAGGGGATGTGGACAGAGTTGGCTTTTTTTCCCCAATACAAACCTCCTGACAGACGCAGACTCGACATGATAGAGCCGATCCAGCTGATGCTCTCTGACGAGCCTCCAAACTCATCTTGGAACGCCACAAAGAAGATCCCGAAACTCTTCAGTGTTCCCATCACGAGGACATTCACCTGCACGTGCATACACACACATGAAAATAACGGGAAAGAGATCAGTGCTAGCAGAGATTGAGAGCTTGCATGTGTGATAAATACCCATGTTGTTGTCAAGGCAACCTAAGCCGAGACCGAGTCATGACCAAGACTTTAAAGCCTCCTACGGACTGGGAGATTTTGGCAATCTTATAAGTTTAGTGCAGGCTACACTGAGCAATATGGATCTAATAAACTTGGGTACAACATCAGGTTTGATGTATGCACACTGTACGATGACAACGCCTACTGAATCGCAGGCTACATGAAGCCAAACATGAAATGAGCCCTCGCTATAGTGGCATTTATGTGTGTTGAAAAAGTCTGAAGAGAGGAAGAGGAGAATGTGGATGCGCTTATGGCTGGGGAAAAGAGAACAACTTGGCATACCAATTTTGCAATGAAAGCTCGAAGTAAATACTTCTAAGAACCTACTAGCATTACGCATAACTAGTATTTATCGTTACCGCCATTTCATGCTGCAACTCTATTGGCAGCAGTCACACAGTGAGATGGTCACCAGCCAGCCTTGAACCTCTCTCACTGTGCGATGTAGGACCACTGTTTTAGAGTTGTGGCCAAAGATATCACCACTTCATTCATGTTGGTCATCTTTTGTCTGAGACAGCTCAAAATCTCACAGTGTGTACCGGGCTAAAGGGGTTGAGACCAGGTCAAGCTCAAGACCAGACCAGGGAGAGTCCCACACTGCATGATACGCTTGTGATATAATGTGGAATATGCGAACAACTGGACCTTTTAAAATTGATCAGGAAGATCCACATTCCCATGAAAACACCCACAGAAATCAAATAAAGACACTTCTTCATTTACGTTTTTTAATCCAGTACTGCATGTGTGTGTGTATGTATGTGTACCAAGAGAAATGTCTTGATAAAATAATCAAAGTTTTGAAATTTTACATGTGTGAATTTTTCTATGAACAAACAAAACTCCTTTTTTTGCGCATGCTATTCAGTGATATCCCTGCAGCTGTGCCTTGACCAATGTTAAATAAAATCCTGACTCCTCTTTGTCTGAGACCAAGACCAATCAGGCCTAATTAGTGTTCTTGTTACACCTTGTGAAACACACATATGGAGACTTGGGAAAAGGAAACATGAAAATGTTCACTTAAAAATTACGCAGTGAGAAGCATTTCTAAATAGCTGATTAAAACTTTGTCATTTTGCTGCCACCATCCTATTAGGGAGCTTCTTAAAAAAGACCACACAGTCTATCTGTATTTGGTCACAGCGTTTGGGAAAACACTTTGCTGATCGACACTGCTGGGCTAATTGTAAACCACTATGATGGACATACCAGGAAGCAGTGCAGTACCACCATCCAGCCCCAACCTCCATCTGGAGGGTCCTCATACTGGATCTCTTTCTCCTTCTCCTTCTTTGTGGTCATGGCATCCTTCCTGAACAGGTTCATGGCTGCCTTGGTTTCACTTAGAGAAAAAAAACATCAATAAGTTCAAAGTCTCATAGAGAAACACTGAACACATCACATTGATCACAGGCAATACTACATATATATACATGTATATAACTCTGCTGTGGTATGAATTTCTTTTTCCTTATAGCGCTTTTACCTCAGTCAACTTTAAAGAAAGCTGTAATCCACAAAATCAATCAAATAATTTTGAGCCATTCAAAACAAACATTAATCTGTTATCATTATGTTACAGTACAGAATCATCCTGTAAGGATAATGTGGAAAAACATCACTCTTCATTTTGAGAAATAAAAGAACAGACCTGTCGAGCATCAGTTGTCCTTGAATATTTAAGTTCATAACAACACAAATTTGGCCAGAGAAGCTCTTGGTGTAGCACGTACAAGATCAGAGATAAAACCAAAGACGTAAAGCACCATGACATTCACTCAGCCTTATTCAGTGTTTCCCACGTCACAATCATGCTATCTTGGGGGACAGCTACAAGATCATCTTATCTCAACCTCCAGAGTTTCCTCACATATTTTACGCCAAGTGTGAAGAACTCTGAGGCCTCTGAAAACCATAACCATGGACTAATCATGATGACATTCACACACCTGCATGTACAATATTTTTCTCCTAAGCATACAGGACAGTAGACAGTAATGTTGTATTAACTTGTTAAGTCACTGAGCTGTGAAACAGGTCGGTTACAGTGCAGCTAAACACGGTTACTTTTCCACCTCTTTTGCTCTTATTACAGCTACTGCGCTGGACTCAATGTCTCAGCAGTGTTTACATTTAGTGTAAATATTCAATCGTGTATCTCAGAGTGTTCCAGAAGGAGGCGGTTATACGGAGTTACCCGGGTAAGTGTTCAAAGTAAAACCAAGAAACCCTCTCACCTTTCTCTTAGAATTGACTTTTAAACAACCACACACTCTGCTGTGAAAGGTGAGATTTGGTATCTGGGTACAAGGACTCATGGGCATAGATTTCAGGGGGGGGAGTAGGGGAGACATCTTCGACTATATATTCGAAAATGTGCTTTTGTCCCCCTCAGTAAAAAGGTTAAAGTCAATTTTATTTTGACAAAATTAACGGCATTGACACCATATATTCATGCAGAAAATACACACATTTGTGCTGTAAAAAAACACCAGAATGCAGGAAATTAAGTGTCTATGTGCCCTCTCCTTTAAGGCTACAGTACTGACTTTCCCTCTCATCCCATGCTGTCACAGCAGCACTTTCCCTGTACTTCATGAAGTTACATCAGAGATCGTAAACACACTGATGATGAGGATAATGCAGTTCGGAGTGACACGTGGCAGAGGGGGTCAAAAGGGGTGAAAATGGATGACTGAGTGAATTGATAATTAAATGTTTTGTTAACAAAATGTCATGTATGGTGTACATACTGTTCTGGCGTGTCCACGTGTGTCTTTACGTAGTGTATGTGTAACTTCTGAAGTTAAGCCGTAAAGACTGCAGCTTTGTGAAATGAACCTGAGCTCCTGCGGTGAGATGATTGAGGAGCGACCTGTTCATGCCTGTGTTTAGAGCCAGCTTTACTGCAGTGTGACCTTGAGTTACTTTGAGACTTTCTTGGAACATGTTTCCAAGAATCCTCATCCTAAGACATTGACTTGTGTCTGCAGGCTTTTAATGAGTTGAAAAAAGACTTTATTAATGCATGAGCTACAGCAGTGTCAAACATGGGCCAACAGAACAAGTTTCTGATAAAACACAATGTCCAGACAACTTCTGATCAATCTTAAGATTTTAATAAGAATTAAAATCAATTCTAAATGAATAAAACCTCTGCAGAGCGCACAGCTGGATGCAAGGGGCGGTGTAGGCAAGATGGCAATGCGCAAACTCAGCTATTTACTGTATAAATACATAATGCTGTGTGTCCCAGAGAAGCGCCTGCACTGAATCCCAAGGTCACCGAGGGATGAGCGTTGCAAGTGAGTGGTGATGCACCATGGCTGACAACACAAAGATGTGTCAAGTCTGTTCTGCTTTACGTTCTTTAGGCTAATCCACAGAATGTAACAATGTTTGGTCTGATGCCAGGTCTTTGTCACAGACTGTCTGGTGTATCCTGGAGCTGAAGATACACATGCAGCTCAGAGAGGCCAAGCAAAGTGAACAGGCAGTGTGTCTCAATGCAGAGACTGAATATTCACACAGCACAAAATGAGACAGATAATACTAAATAAAAATCATATCCCTTAGCGCGTCTCATGGCCTTACAGTACATGAGCAAAAAAAAAAAAAAAACTATCATAGCTGAGGAGTATCGAACGCAGCTGTCAATCATGTCAAACGCTCCATGAACTGCAGTCAAACTGTCCAACTGGGCAGCACTGTTTAAAACTGTCTTGTTGTGGTCTCCTCTTTGGCTTAGTCTTAGCCCGTATTTTGCTGTATATGTTGTGTTATTGTATTGAATTACCAGTGACAGGGGCTGCAAATTAGCCTGTGTGCATTGCACCTACTTTGTATTTTACATATAAAGCAATGTCTTCTGCTTTTTTCCTTGTCAAATAAACAAGTATATAAATAAAAACATTAAGATTCTGTTGCTGCATTGCCTATTTTTTTGGCTGTAAAATGACAAAATTGGTCAGTGGACCACTGCATGTGGTGCTTGGTACTTAGGTTGATTATTTCCAACATGGCTGCCAGGTCACAAACTTGCTCATTTTACAGCGTAACAGTAACACAACTAAAAACATTTGAGAAAATTGGCATTGCAGAATCTTGATTTATATTTGATCAGCACTATCGAGTTTGACCGTTTGACCGCAGTTCACAAGCAGTGACTGACATGACTGACAGCTGCGTTGGAGAACCCTTGGTTCTGATATGTTGTTTCTGATATGCCACAGATTCTTGCAAATGCCATTAGAGAGAGTTGGAAGAGAAGGAGGGACAAAGACTGTGTCTCATGTACTTCTATAGAATAAAGTGACAGTTTCAGCAAATATGACAAAGTTATTTCCCTAACAGTAACCAACTGTAGCTTTAACAAAACCTGAGGACATTACGGTGTGACATGTCTTGCTCAGCCTCAGCTGCTAGAGAGCAAACAGACTTTGAGCAAAGTAGAGAGAGGCTCTAGTAAACCTGCGTTTATTATCACCAATCTTTTGTAGCCTGCATCAGTAACTCAGTCAAACCGAGACATGTATAAGAAGCAGAGACCACATTAGGCAGAGAGCACAGAGCGGATTAAAAGGGGAATGAATTGGGCCAGTGTACTGTGAGGAAAGTATTTCCCCCCCATGTGCTGTACACACGTTGTCCTCAGAGTGTGCTTGAGTGCATGTTTGTGAATGTGCCGGGGGTCTGAGGGTTTGAGCGATGGGGGATTGGAGATCAGAGCTTTGTAGTGTGGTACTAACACAATGTTACTGCACACTTCCACCACGAGGTACTCTCTCCAGTTTTTACACTGTGTTCTTCTAGTCTAATATTGATGAACACTGTTCTCCAGAATCTGTCCTTATATGACACCATTTACAAATCAGTAAATTAAAAAAGGATTTCCCTTACTCCAATGTGACACTATTAACAGATGTTTTCATCTCCACAATATGAAAGGCTGATTTACGAGACCAAATCTGTACATCAAGTCCAGACGGAGCAAACTGAAAACAGGAGTCTTTAAGAGGCCCTGTGGAGTTTTCTCATAAACAAAAGTGATGTTTACATTCAGTGTTACTCACCAACACACATGGATCCTCGAGCTCTCCGGCATTTCTTTCCTCATGAAACACTTGCAAAGCTGATTTTTTAAAAAGTACTTTAAATCCTGGATTGTTTACATCCATGTTGGTGCATAACTGCTGATCGGTAGAATAATGTCAAATGACTGGCAGGGATATGTACTCCATTACCCAGGTGTGTATGCGTCATACAGGGACACAGCTTCATGTCTCTGCTAGAGGTCAAAAACTAAACAGGGAACCTTTAACAAAAAAAAATGTTCACCAGTTTTGGGAAATACGCCTATTCACTTTCTGGCAGCGAGTTAGATAAGAAGATCAATACCACTCTCATATCTGTTCACGCACAGCAGATTTTGGGTGTCCTGATGGCTGAGTGGCTGTGGTATTTAACAAATGGCAGTGGCGTCCTCAGTTTGTTTTGGGTCAGGGACCTGTATGTTATGCAGGTGTTGCATGTTACACCACCACCCCCTCCCCTTCTTCTCTGTCCACTTCCTATCCAGTAAAGGTGAACATGTGAAAAATAACCCATGACCATTTGTTACTGGATTTATGCACTGGTTTCTATTTACAATCAGCACAGTTTCAAGATTAATGTCACCGATTCAGTATCTGACCAAATGTCTCTCCTTCTGTTCCTGAGATATGACATTGGATAATGGCCAGAGAGGTGTTTTTGCAGAACATTATGATGTCACAGTGAAGTTGACCTTTGACCTTTTGGATATAAAATGTCATCATTTCATCCTATCAGACATTTGTGTGAATTTTTTAACACCTTAATCTAATCACTACATCACTGAGTCCATGTAGACATTGGTGCTAAATTTAAAGAAGTTCCTCGCGCTCATGTGAGTGGGATGGACAGACGGACCACCGAACGGACAAACAACCCCAAACATAATGCCTCCAGCCATGGCTGTTGCTGGCGCGGAGCCATAAAAACCAGTTTAACAGTGCCTTAAAGCCACAGTCTCTTCCGCTGCTTTATAGAAGACCAGACTGTCAGAAATCAGTCCACATGTAACATGTAGTGCACTACATTTATTTTCCTTCATTTCCTTGAATTCTGAGTGTAAAACAATGGAACATAAAGAAAGTATCCACTGCATGTACACAACTTTCTACTGATAATCCCACGGTATAATATGCCGCATTTTATAAATGTCAGAAGTTACAGTTGTGTGACATGAAACCTCGAAGTGATGATGGAAAATAATGATCATTCAAGTATCTCAATTTAAAGCTCACTATAGAGAAAACCACGGACTGCTATATAGGGAGAACTGGATGACTCCCTCCCTCCCTGCCACGACCACCAGCAGGAGTTGCCTGTGCAATGACAAGGACATGATCCCTCACAGGCCTCTCACCTGCAAAAACCGTCAGTTGTGTTTGTTGGATCACTGCTTGAAACTGCAGCAGGGGCGAGTGTTTCGCCCCTGCACACCCTATAAACAGTGCTGTGGACCCTGTGCATTATGTACAAATTACAGACCTGATTTATTTCTCTGATCACAAACACTACTGATGTTAACAAACCTCTAACAGCGTCAGAAAACAGTTTAAATGTAGCTGTTGAGTTAGTCTGACAGCGGTTTCTAATCGTTGCTTTGAATTTCAGTGATACAGCTGTGCTCTGATTGTACCTTTAAGGTTAAAATTAAAAAAGCTTTGGCAAATAAAGAAATACCCTGCTCTGCACACCTGCTCAGGCAGATTCAGGCCAGGATTGTGCAAGATCACTTTTACAGAAGCAGGATTCTGAACAGGATTGTGTCAGAGCTGTACCAAAAACTAAGAGAGGTGGAGAGGAGAGAAAGAGGGACAGCCAGAGGAAAGCAAGTCAGAGAGCAGGCAGGTTTTGAATTCTGTTCTTATGCAAATAACAAATGCAAATGAAATTTAAATTTCATTTTCAGCTAAATAAAATTCAAATTCAAACTTTTGCAATGTCATGTACGACAAATTGTGTTAAAATTATGTCACAGTTATACATAGGAGTATGTTTATTTATTTATCTATGAAATTTTCAACATGCTAAATTAATGTCATTTTAAGATTAACCAACTTGAACCTCCAAAAACTGTGCATACTTTCACATATAAAGACGCAAGCTAAGCTTTCATGGCATATAGGCTGACAGGCCTTATAGAATACTGTAAGGTCACTTTTTTTTAAGCCTCTCACATGCCCATATGTACATGGATAGTTTTTCGAACACTGAAATTGTTCCTCCTGTCCATACTGGCTGGAAAGAGCTCCCTCACTGTAGGATTCCAGTGTAAGAGACTTGGGACAAAATGTAATAAGGTTAGCTAAATTTAGTAAGAAGCTTCTGCAGTCAGAAAAATCAAGTGGTGATCTTCCTAAAGTTTCAGCCTACTATCCCTCTACTGCAACTCAACAAAGAGACAATGTCCCAGGAAAACAAGAGATGAAATTTCACACTAACAAGACTGTAACTCTGGAAGGTAACCACACGATATGACTAACTCATGCTTCAGCTGAACTTTGGGTTGCCTATTTGGATACCGTCCCCCATCTTTTACAGTGGAATCAAACTCATCTCATTGTGTGCTACTCTCCAGAATCCATGTCAGACTGTGAGGACTATAATCAGAGCTCAATGCGTCACGTTTGGTCTCTGCGGTTGCCATTTCCTGTGACTCCCAACAGCACCAAACTTTAAAGATCAGGGTCAGTGTGTTATGAGTTCAGCAAAACTGCAGATGTTCTTCTGTGGGTTCTTTTTTTTAATCAATTTTTGCTCTGTAATGCCCCTCCCACTGTCTTTGAAGACGTTCCAGCCAACCTCATGAGGCAGCTGGCTGACATCGGAGAGTCGTTGCCTTGATTAAGCTCACCTGGGCCTTCCAGGTTATAAAAGCAGCCCCATGTTTTCACTCAGTCTCTCCCTTCTGTGCAGCAGTCATTCACCCTGCATCATTGCTTTTTGGCTTTGCATCTTCAACACCTCTGTAGCACACCTGACACACACCTCTGCACCCCTTCTTTCATTACTGACCTTGCTGACATACACACTCCACTGGTTGTTTAAATTAATCTTAGTTAAATTAATTTGTTGTTCTTTAACTCTGACGCTGTACTAGGTGAACCTCTTGTGTCAGTGTTGGACTCTCAGAGACAACATGTACGTTTCTGCTCGCCACACAGTGTTTTTTAAAAAATAAACTTCCTTTTTCACAGTAAAGTTTCAACTCATTACATGCATACAGTTTTTTTTTTTTTAAATAAACTCAAACTAACATAGGTTTACTTCGTTTTTAGGTTTAGGCAACAAAAGTACTTGGCAAGGTTTAGAAAGAAAATCATGGTTTGGATTAAAATATCTTTGTTTGTTACTAACGTGACATAATGTGAAGTGATGTACATCAGGTGTGACATATGACATTAGTAGTTAAAATAACACAACTATTACCTTTGGTTTCACATGAAACACAAACAGCAATCTCCTGGGTGAGAGTCCTCTGTTTGTTTGACCCATCCAACCCCCCTCCCCCTTAACCTATGCAGACTTTCTTGCTGTCTTTAGTCAGTTGCGTGAGCGTCTAATAATGATGCAGCCTGGTTCATCTCACACAGACAGTAAAGGGTGCCTTGGTTCTTAGATGCCACTGACCAAGTGTCCTTGTAGTTGATGCTTGATCAGTGCGTATTTGATGAGCTGGGAGTGAGAGGGCCCTGGATTGTGCTGTTGCAGATACAAACCAGGTTGCAGTAAAAAATCCCTCCTGACTCATTATACAACATAATTCACTTTCAGCTGAGGCCTGTCAACCAAGACTCCTGCTCAGTTACACCTCAGTCTCTGAATGATTAGGTTGCACCAGTTTATCAGGAAGCTGTCAGTTTACTTAAAGGAGACAAACTGGGCGTAAGCATTTCATACAAAACTATTTTTAGGCACACTATTCTTAAAAGTTGCACAAATTAAGAAAGGATTACTAAAATGCTAAAGCTTCTTTGGTGAGTAAGTCTTAGATTTAGCACAGTGCAATTTTCTACAGCAGGATATTAAGTAAAAAAAAATGTTGATAGCAAATAAAAAGCATCAGCAGCATACTGGAAGAGCTGTTTAGGTTTATCTATGTAGTTTGTTGAGTTACCTGTTAATGCTGATTTGGTAGTTTGCCTGAAGGCTCTGGAGGCGCGGAATAAACTCAGGAGTCCTATTCTCTGAGTGTCATTCTCAGGTTGGTTGAAGGGCACTTGTAACTATGGCTGCATCAAGATCAGCTTTACACCTGCAACAAGAAGTGGACGACAAGAACACGAGGGAAAAGGATGAAAATTGAGACATAGGTGGCACAATCTGAACAACAACCAGTGTGGATGAGATTTGGTGCCAGTCCATTCTGTTGATGTTAAATTTCACTCAAAACCCATCCTAAACCTCAAATTTATGTATGAAATTGTAAATATAACCGTTACTGGGATATTTCAGAACAAAAAACCTTTCCAAACATTTCCAAGTTTGTTACAGAGTCATGAGTTGGCTCACGCTTTAGACAACAAAGAGGGAGAATACACAAAAGGATGGAGGTAAAAAAAAATAATAATAAAACAATTGATTAAATAATGATGTCCACAAAACAAAATAATATAGGTAAGTAAAGTTAGTGGTGTATGTGGGTGTATGAAGATGCTACATGCTAAAGGAAAGACAAAACAATGCAACCAAAGCAGGAGACTATGTGGGAACTAAGAGAGCTGCCAGCCAGAGTGAAGCAGACTGAACTGGGCAGCTTTGGAGGCTTGTAAGCTCAGGTGCAGCAGAGACCCCTGACTCCCCCACAAGAATGGAGACCACTAAGGTACTCTGTAAATGGAAGAACAAAAAACAAAGACAACTCACGAACAAATTACCTTCTACCCCAGTGCTAGTACACTTTGGAATAAATCTGAATACTTAATTAATAAAAGGACTGCATTTTTTACATTGCTTAGAAACACTTTAAAATTGCACTTACAGAGCTGAGCCCAGTGGTCAAGGTCACAGTGACCTTAACCTTTGAACACAAATTCTTATCAGTTCATCGTCCAAGTGGACGTTTGTTCCAAATTTGCGGAATTCCCTCAAGGCAATCCTGAGGTATGACATTCATGAGAATGTGACTGACAGTCAGACAACCCAAAAACATGATGCCTCTGGATACAGCTGTTGCCGGCACACTACCTCTACCTTTTTGCTAAACTTCAGCCTTCTCCAAACTACAGCCTGTCACCCAGGCTCACCTCAGCAACCTCAGCACCATAGCAGCATTTAAAAGGGAGACTGAAACAAGAAAAGCAGGTTTAACAGAAGAAAAAGCAAAAGAAAACAAAAAGGCCTGTGAGAGCATCAGCAAATATTTCTTCGCCATTAACAGTTTGAGGGCTAATTGGTAAGATAACACCCATCTTAAACATTTGACGATTCTGCAGGTAACACAGGGACAGTGAGATGTTTTGGGTCAGAATGCACACCTAATGCTCACTCTGTGACCCAAAGTGCCCAACTACAGTAAGTGCACTGCAGCCTGTGTAAGAACATGGGGAATTATAAAGCAGCAGCCTACGATGTAAGAGGAGGTAAATTACAATGCACAGGTTAAAGGAGCTGACAGGATTGCATTTCACTGAAGTTGTACCTTGTATGACTATGTGACAAATCAATGAAAGCCGTTCCCAGTTGCACAATCGTCCAACACACACCCACAATAGACGCAACAGTAAAAGGAATTGCAAAATTCCCTTTGTAACTTAGACCAGATCAAAAGATAAAACTAGACTCAACACTAGTCATCACCAGCTATTGGTATTTTATCTCATAAACCAGTTGGACTGGAAAACACCTAATATGAAGCCACAAACAGAAACCACCTTTTTGCTCAGCAGGTGAACTTCAAGTAGAGCCCAAGAGATTAAGCTACCAGAGGGAAGATACTTTAAATAAAGGCTGATCTAAAGCTCAAAGGTTATTCAGAACCCACCAAATTGGACCACAACTGAGCAAGCTCACTCACCAAATTACCAACGACTCACACCACCAACGAGTGTATAATCCAATTACCAAAACCATGACCACAACCAACCTACCAGGCTTTGGCATCCAAATTCAGTAACCAGAACAAAAAGTTCAATCAAACTGCCAAAACAGAAAAGGTTTACACACGTGTTATGTCGTTCATCACCTGAATGCACAAGCCCCCTGCTATCATGAACTGGCTCACAGTTCAGACAAAACGAGGAGAATACACAAAAGGGTGGAGGTCAAAAATGAAAGAAATAATGTTAGTTACAAACCAGATTAATGAGCTGTGAACAATCTGTAACATTGGTGGTGAATGCGAGTGCTAGGATGAGTGGAAAATAGGGTATGAAGATGTTGCTTGCTCCGTCCTCCTGCTTGTGACCTGGAAATCAGTCTCAGCGTGCCATCCTGAAAGATGCCTCACTTCCTGAGGGACTTGAAGGAGGGGCATGGATGGTTTTTATTATGTTTCCTTAAGTCCTCTCTCCTCCTGTAACCTGAAAGTTGCTCCCCCTACGCCATCATAAAGGATTTTCCAATACCTTAAATGCACCCTGGGAAACGAGGAGAGAAGAGGCTTCTCAAGGAGCTTAGAGCGAGGAAACACAGGCGTATCCTACACAAAGTCTCTTATCAAGTAACGTGACATATAAATGCCACACCCTCACACATGGTCATTAACTATTGTTAGGACCAAAGCTATGGGACTAATGATCTCTCATTTGGCAGCCTCAGCTCTTCCGTCCTCGCCTTTCTTCCTCACAAGTTGCTCTCACATCCTCGCTGGACGGAGCTACATGAGGAGACATGTTAGCATAATGAAAAGCGGCCTATCAGTGGGGATGCACAGGTGTATCCTTTGCAGAAGTGTTTTTGGCATCTGTGTTGATAAAAGAGGCGTGACACACAGCTGGAATATACCATGGCTGGAGCAGGACTCTACAAATGTAAGTGTTCCTTTTGTATTCATCAAGTTGTAATAGATATTTAAGATGATCAAATGCATGATGAAACTTTCTGCCCTTCACCGTTTGTGCCACCCTTCATATTCAATTGACGTCACTTAAAAACGACAGCTCAAAAGAAGCTCATTTTCTACAGGCTCGTTGCCTCGACTCCTTTCTCCTTGCATCTCTTGCCTACCTCCTCTGCTCCCATCTCCGGTGGGCGGGGCTCAGACGTGAGAGGTAGAGGTGAGGAAAGTAACTGAGGATGCACAAAGTTAGAAAGAAGACGCAGGAGCTGAGAGAGCTGCGACAGACTGAGGCACACTGAACCAGCCAGCACTGCAGGCTTCTGAGCTCATCATCCCAGGTGAGCCAGCTCACTAAAAACCTGCACTGCCAGCCGACTACCTGCGAGAGGAGGCGAAAACAGAAGCAGGCCAGGCAGAGCAGAGACAGTGGGGGTCGCCACAACAGGAAACTGTACATAAATCACCTTGCCTTCTATTCATATGTAACATCTACAGTTATCAACATGTTCAAATTTTATGTGATTTCCATTTTTTCCCTCTGCTCTTCTTCCTGTTATGTGAAGTATTTAAAAGCGACTGATTCTACAAGCTGTTAACACCCTGGGTACACTAATGCAGACTTGTAGGAATGCGGCCCCTGAACTGGGATGCAGCAATAGTGCTTGAGTCGGCAGTCTGACGACGGATGTTCAGCACTAAGAAGAATCTTGTATTCTGCTTCCTCCCTCTTTGTGTTTCCTTTTACAATAAGAAATGATAACAGGCAGTCTAATAAGATGTATAGTAATAAAGAAAAGGAAGATAATTACATTAATATGTTGCCAACAAGATACAGCATGACACAGACAGGTGAAGTATCTGAAGTGACACCTTTTAGGCCTGTCATGATAATTATTTATTGAGGTCAGCAAAAATGACTGAGGTCATCTGAGGTTATCTCCTGATGCGGCCCCTGTGTTGACAAAAGAATGTCATCAACATTTGGTAGCCAACAAACAGCAGGGTCTTGCCCCGCCATTATAAGACTTGGACACAGCACCTGAGGCTAATGAACAGGGGAAAAAACTATGCTGAGACACGTTTTGCTGCCATTTCTCGTCATGCCGCTTCTGCTTCCTGTGTCTGAGTTTCACTACGAGCAGGAATCGAGCAGCTCCTCCACACACACACTTAGGCTTGATACGATCATAATGTTTATTGTAAATCTTTCTGTGACAACTGTCGTCCAACAAAAGCAGTTATTGTGACAGGCTGACACCTTTTCAAGTTAAAGCTCATTATACATCATGTTTATAATTCATTCCTTCATTCAGTATCCATAACCTGCTTATCCTATTCAGAGTCGCAGGGGGGCTGGAGCCTATCCCAGCTGACACTGGACAGGACAGGTCGCCAGACTATCACAGGGCTGACACATAGAGACAACCATTCACACCAACAGGTAATTCAAAATCACAAATTACCCTAACCTGCATATCCTTTCACTGTGGGAGGGAGAACCCAGAGAAAACCCACGCTGACACTGACAGAACATGCAAACCCCACACAGAAAACCCAGAATCCTCTTGCTGTGAGGTGACAGTGCTAACCGCTGCACCATTGTGCTGCCCTTCATGTTCATAATAATAATGTAGCGTGCATTACTGCATGTTGGCATCACAGAAGGTGGTAAGAGTTTGTTAACACCATAATCAGGCTCTTTTGGCTCTTAGCTGTGTTTTAATCTGGATCAATGCAGGAAAGAAGGTTTTGCACAATTAAGATCCAAATTGTAACAGCTACTCCAAATATTTCTTTCCAGGCTCAGGGTGAACCTTCACACACAGACATGCCCCAAAACTTCATTAACAAAAGAATCTCAAACTTCATTATTGTTAGGCAAAATGAACCACTCAAACGTTTACTTATTCTACTTTCAGACAAGAATACCCCCCCCCCCATCACCCATCACCCACCAAGTCTCAGCTGTGTAGAAGTGTACTCACTGGCATGAAAGTAAAAAATTAAAAGCGATAATCAAGTTAGCCAGATGTCCCTCTGCTGCTGACCTCTGAGCTCTTGCTACACCTTCGCTGAAGACCAGAGTGTCCACACCTGCAGAGAGTAGGAGAAGCCCCCCCTTTTTCCACAGCTGTGCTCTAGGAAACATACTTGACTGCTTTTACAGGTTTAACAGGTCAAAGATTTGTCCAGCTAGGGCGCATTCTGTTTTACTTTATTAGACAGCATGGCAAACAAACGCCTATTCAAACTGCTGCAAGGGGAGCCTGAGGTCGCTGAATGAGTACAGACACTGATGGACAACTCACTAAATGTTTTTCTTTTCATCTAATCATCTTTTCATCTGTTTTTTGACAAGAACTGACACTTTAAATATCTGCCCAGACATGTCTTCAGGTCTTGATAGAGCAGGGGAATTGTTCAAACAGGTGGGTCAAACAAAGATCCTCCTTTCATCACGGTTCACTCAAACATTGTAAAAGCATTCAGTTCTGCATTGTGTAAAAGTGGAAAAAAGGAGTAGTTGGAGAATACATCACATCTGCTGATGTCACTGTAATAGTAGATCCATTATATACACAGTACACACCAAGACCGCAGAGCAATACTCGGTAAAATGATACATCTCCCTCTGCAGCATTGTTGTCCTTAAATGTAGCCTGTAGAAGTTTTTTAAATGATCTGACCGTGCTTGCAGGAAGTGAAGTTTACTCAGAAAGTTGTGACTGTAGGTGAAAAATCCTGCTCAGACTTTGCAGGTGATCGGCAGAGTGAAGAAAGGTATGAAGGACTTTAAAACAGGACAGTTTTGTACATTTAAAAAGGCTAACATGTTAATTTACTTACAAGGTACTTCATTCAAAAATATCTGTTGATCGATACTTATTGATTCTGAATATTTGATATAGTTTCAGTACTTATTTTCTGCAGTGTCAATACACCGGTACCAGCTGGGCTCTCTTGCTCTCTCTTATTGCTTACTTCACTACAGTCGTTCTGCTGTTCTCTGCTTCAGTGTCATGTTATACTTTGTTATAAAAAATTAAATTTCATGCCCTTAATGTCAGTTTTCCCCCGTGGTATTGATATATTTCAAGGTATTATATTGAGGTTAGAAAATCCAGTATTGTGACAACACTATTACAAGGTAATAGTATCAGGATTTGGGGCACGCTCCAACCCTGCCAATGACCTGCTTTTGTGCAGATTTTGCATTGACAGCTCAACTGTTTTTCCCTATAAATTGCTTCCTCAGCTGAACGTCTCTCTTGCGGGAATTTGCATTTCTTCATGACTCCACAATGCAGATAAAATGAGCAGAAACTCTAAAAGTGAAGCTACCTGAATCACCCAAACATCATTTTTACAAGTAACTTCCTGTTTGCCTGACTGTTTCATCACCCAAATTCACAACCTGGAGCCTCCAGCTATGACCACAGCCCCGCTCCTGCTCTGAGTTGTGAGGAAAGGCAGACATCAGTCCTGAGGAATTGTGAGATTATGTAGTAAATGCAGGGTGTTTAGCTGAGAGCCTTTGGCTTAGTCCACGGAGGCACACACAAAACCGTATTATTGTGTGGAGAAAACAGGGAGGTCTTACCGTGTGTGGCTGAGGGCTAGTTGTTATCTTCACTTCACAGGCCTGTTGCATTGTGGCCCTCACTCAACTCAACGCTGCTGAGGAGGCAAGAAAAGGGTCGTTGAGGCAGATGAGAGAATTCAGGCACACTGACACTTCAGGGTGATTGTCAAGAGGACGTCATCTGGGTGCCATATGATAAGCAATGTGGGCGAAAAGTTTTCAAAACAACACATAGTTTCGAGGGAAACAGAGGATAACAGTGTGGAGAGTAACTTGTGTTTGATTTCCCACTGAGGGAAAGTTTGTCAATTTACAAAATTAATTAGTTACAATCCAATCAAAATGTTTTTTGTTCAGTCAACTTGTATTTAAAATGATTAATGTGTTGAATTAAATGTTAAAAAAAAGAAGTCCATACCTGAATCTCCTTCAGTCCTCGACACGCTCCTACCACAATTTTTAATTAGTTTAATTTGACGCGTAATTTGGGGTTTTCTCGCTCCGGGGTTGTGAGTCCCAGAAAGGCGTGCGCGTCACCGGTGAGGGACTTTTTGGCAAAGAGAAATTGCAGCGGGACCTTTTTCTCCGGGGATGGCCGTGCCATAACTTTGCCTCTAGGAGCGAGTCCCTCTGAGTTGCATCTCACGTCTCAGCCTCAACATCGCTGGCTCTGGTGAGGAGCCGCAGAAAGCAAAGCCTTCACTGAGGAGAGCCACGTGACTGAGACGTAGCAGTGAACCTCATCCGAGAGGGAGAGGGGGGGAAAAAAGCTCTGCGGTCAAAACATCACAGCCACCGCAGACTTTACTCAGGTCCTGCTTACAGGCAGTGCGCCACCAAGACTCACTGCACTGTCACAGTCTGCACCGCAGATAGGAGACCATGTGCGAGGGACAGCTGGACACCAGGGTGTTTTTTCCTTTTGAATAAAGACTCCTGCGAAGAATTTCTCCCACTGACATGCCTCACACAGGGATGAGTCTAGTGTGTGTAAAAACCTGCACACACCTGACGCTGCACAGTTACCTGTTACTACATGCTCCTGTCATCAATACATGCGCAAGATTCTTCCGCCAGGCATAGATTAAAAGCATTTAGAATATGTGCACTTGTCCCACCCCAATGAAATCATGACAAACTTAAACTCATTTACACCATAAATTGTAGAAAAGCATGGGCGGATCATGCGACAGTAGGCCCCTGGGCACAGATAAACAAAAGGCCCCACCACCTCTACTCCACAGGAGAAAGACAGGCTCTGAGCAGGTTTTGCCTCTTGTGTTGTTGTGTCGTGTCTCTTTGTGGTCCTTATGCATCTTTTGGTGTAACTGTGTCCCCTTTTTATTGTTTTAAGTCTCATTAAATATTAAGTGTCTCTTTGTGGTCATTTCGAGTCTCTACGTGGGCAGTAACATCATGTGTTAAATTGAGTGACAATTTGCAGGTGAAGGCTGCCTAACACTTTGGGCCCCTGGGATTGTGCTCAGTTGGCCAACTCAGTAATTAATCCATCAGAAAAAGCACAAGTTGGTGCATAAAAATTCAACAGAATGCAGAGAAGTGTTTGTAATGAACATAAACCCTTGCCACCAAATAAGACTTCAGTGGCTTCATAACATTTAAATAATGATTGCCAACTTTAAAACCTGTTTTTAAAAAAAATCTTGGACGACTGTCAAACGTGTCAAAGAAAAGTACTTGGTAAACAAAACACTGAGCAAAGGAGAAAACAATGAACACTTGACACAGAAGAGGGCAACACAAAGTCAAGTTGAAGTTTATTAAGGCTTGTTTTTCTGCCTTGGATTAAAGGATGTTAACAAAAAGACGCACAAAGCTTTCACATGGTTGGCAATAACATGATTCAGGGCCTAATCTGTCCATGACATCAATAAAAAGCATTACAGATAGATTGGTGTATATTTATGTCTACTGAAAAGAAAACAATTCCACCCCAGGTATAAGAAAAGTAGGAAGCTTGCTCTAGTTTAAATAACAGATTCATACAGGAAACACAACAAACTCCAGACTGCTCTCACAAACTGAAGATCATTCTCAAAGTTAATTTACAGTGTGTGATTAAATTCATGAGTCTGGTTACATGTACATTTCTGTAGAGTTAAACTCCTCTGTGTCGTCTTCATGATGCTATCTTGTGAACGGCTACTGTGATGGTCCCGTGACTCCTCACCAGAATGTTTCTGCAAAACAGACCAACAGAAATAATTCACTGAGACAAACATTCAACTGTTGAACAACAATCACTCAGGTCAGTTAAAACTGACACGACTGAGAAGCAGATTACTTTAACGATATCTGTGAATGGCATGTATTACCTTTGATAAATCACACCAACCTGTCGGCCAGTAACCTCTGAAATTATGCATACTAATTAATAATACACTCTTAAACCTAAATTCCCTCAGCATCCATTATATTGTTAGTGATGTTATAACAATTACTCTTCTGCTTCATCATCATGATCATCATCTTGGGCATCAGTAATAGTCCCAGCCTATAAATAATAAAGTTGTTGTTTTTTGTTGCATAAATTAGAGCTAAATTATTCATCATCTTATTATCAAAGTCACAAAATGGCCATGTGCAATATCCAAATCACAGGAGCTGCAGTTTTTTTTAACAGGTAAAATGTGTCCTAACATATCACTGTAAATGAAGCATAGTGGTGCCACAGAGATGCCCCAGCCCACAAATCATACTCCAGACAGAAGAAAACATGAGCACTTTAAAGTCAAAGTGATATAACAGCCTGTCACATTTTGTTTATTTTTGTCTGACATTATCTTACCCCATCATGAAGTCATTAATTTACACCAGTGATACTCAACATACGGCCCAAGGGCCAAATCTAGCCCACAACAGGGTGTCAGGTGGCCGGACAAAAGTTGTCTGATTCACACTGAAAAAAAAGGTGGTTCACACTGGAATTTTTCTTGTTGCACTCTGAATGTAAATAAGGTGCCAGAGTGCATAAATAAGCATCCAAATAAAGCTTGTTCATGAATAAAATAAAAAGTAAAAAAAACAAGTTCCTCTGCACCGCCGGCAGAATTCCTGGCTAAGGCCAGAATCTTCTCAAATCCTAGAAACACCCCTGACATGAGCGGGGCTGCTTGTCTGGATTTGCCTCTTGGCAAAGCTGAGCGAGGACAGCGAACGTTGAAAGGTTGAAAAGTTGAAAACAGACAATTTAATGAAAAATGTACAAATTATTTAGCCTTAATGTTTAATTATTTTATCTGAAAATTATTATTTATTTATGAACTGTCTCCTGGCCTCTTGTCATTTTGCAAAAGTGACCCCTGGGAAAAGCAAATCAAGTATCACTGATTTACACCTTGTCGGCAGATAATGTGATGCTGCCATACGTAGAAAGCAGCCTATACGTCAAGACAAAGCAGCATCTACAGTCACTATAAGGTCTCACATTTAACATGACTTTTGTCTAATAATAACATCTGTGTCAGTTAGTCACTGACACCAGTGAACCACAAGATGTTCTGTAAAGTCCAGAAGGTGGCAGCACAACCACGCAAATGAGAACAAACTCCATTGCCAAGACTTGGAGCACTGTCTGAGGGACAAATACACGCTCAATCTTTGATTGTGGATCCTTTCAACAGTTTTTTAGAGATTTATTGATCTCCACAAGTGTTAATCAAAACCACTGCAGACAGACCCCTTTAAATTCACTGAGGGGGAGAAGAAAAAGGTGGAGATGTAAGTCAGTCAAGCAAAAAAGACAAAAGGTTCTGTCAGCGCTCACCCTGACTCAGACTCCAGGCACACAGTCGGACTGTCTGTTGGGTCTTTGGTGAGAGCTGCAGCTTGTTTGGACAAAACTGACACAACGCCGCCATGTTCATCAGACAGGGAGCCGCGGCCTGGTGATTGAGAGATATGAAAGAGTGTTACTTTACAGAGCTGAAGAAACTTTCTCCTGAGGTAACTTAAGTGCGCCCTTTCAACTTCTAGGTGTCTCTCCAAAGTTAAAGCTGCAATTTGCATTTTCATCACACTGAATGATCTTCTCTTTTTCAAATGATGTCTTAATATTGCTTAAGCATTTCACACATGCAGTACGGTTTTGACATCATGACGGTGGGATGTGGTTTACAGAATTGTCTTATTGCAACAACAACATCAGATACATTGCAGGATCTTTGCAACCTTACTGCGTATGTGATTTGTTCCATCTCATACAGTTCCCATACTCTCTGAACCCAGACGTTGTGTGTTGGAGGTTCAGGTTCAAACCATCTTATTCTGATACATTTAATTAAAGCCCCCAGGAGTGTTCGTGACGAATAGATTTTGGCCCTCCCCTCAAAGTCTCAGGACTTGCACCAAGGAGGACCTTGAATGATAGTTCTGATCGTATATATTTACTACTGTCCAGTAACCCCAACTGCTCCCCTCGAAGTAATAGTTCAACATTTTGGGCTGGGTGCAGGAAGACACCGCACCCGGCCAAGAAACAGTCTGGCTTATAAATCTTCATAAAACCACAACTTGTTTTCACACTGTGGTTTTTGTATCAGTCTAAGGCTGGCTGTCTTCCTGTTTCCAGCCTTTGAGCTAAGCTAAGCTAACCTGTACCTTTATGTTCTTGTTAGAGCTGCCTGCTGATTCTTGTTGAGGATGACTGATATGAAATATTCAAAGCTATATTTCCATGTATGTAGCTGCTGCAGTTGGACAGGATAGTACTGGTTTAGGTTTAATGCCTCTCGAGCAGAGGACAGATGTTTGAGCTAATGAAATTAAGAATGAGAATGATTTTTTATTTAACAGTCCTTTTTATAGGGGCATAATGTGCTTTTTAGTAAAATGACATCCATTTATGTTGATTTCTTTTGACTGGATGACTATAAAATAAATTAGCTTCAGCAAGAGAATCATTTTTGTACTTTTTTTTTACCAAGCTTAAGAGAGAAGGCAAAAATAATCTGTTTAAGATTGAGCTGCAAATAATGTGTAATTTTGTAATGAATTAAAATGTAAAGAAATGTTTGACCACTGCAACTGTAGTTTTGATATCTTGTTAACCTATGTTGAGTGAGTGCTCTGTGTGCATGACACAAAACGGCTCTTTGACAACAGGCGATAGATTGCATGAGTAGATCTTTGCTGCATATTGGGTACATTTACAGTTTTACCATCTCATGTGTCCTTCTCATCTTAAATGTGATTACATCTGTCAAGACAGAAAATCACAGGTGGAAAAAGTCCTAAAATGACACAGTGGAAGTGAAATCATCTTATTTTGTGGTATTTGGTGCTGCACAGAAAAGGTCATTCCAGGTGACAGTGAGAGGGTCATATGCTATACCTGACTTTGTTGCTTTTTGTTAGTGCAATTCACAGATAACTTCACTTTATTTTTTAGCAGCAAAGTTACTGAGCATTTTGCGCAAACCTGTTATTTAGCACGTATTTCTCTATAAATAATTCCCAGTAAGAAGCAATCATTAGCTCCACCAAAGAGGTTATGTTTTCAGTTCAGTTTGTTCGGCAGCAGAATCACTGAAAAACTACAGGCCAGGTTATCATGAAAGTTGGTGGAAAGGTGTAACATGGACAAAGTAAGAAGCCAAGATTTGGAGCAGATCTGAATCATGGGACGGATACACAAATTATTTTTCACTTTTGGTAACATTGTGAGATGGGACATTTGGGCTTGGCAGAATAAATGCCATACATGTTAAAATCCAGTAGATGGTAGTAAAGTTCAATAGTGATTAAAAAAAAAAAAAAGTAGGCAATTGTAGAACTACGATGACTCTGTTTAACAATCCACATTCACGAGTTTCTCAAACTTCATCTTTATTTAATGGAGTCATTATACTGATACTGTTATTTAAACATCTGACTGTCTTGGCTTTATCAAAGATATAGAATAATTTCATTGTGGCAGCTCTGATGAACTGGTTATTGATTTTTTTTCCCTTTGATTCACAAGTCTAAGACTAAGGCGGACTAAGAAAAAGGATAATTTTTCTGATCAAATAATCTTCCTGTTATTTTCTCAGTTAACTGGTTGGTCAATAGAATGTCCAAGAAATTGTAAAAACTGCTCATCAGAAGTTCCCAGAGCCCATGGTGACGTCTTAAAATGTCTTGTTTTGTTTATTAACAGCCCCACACCCAAATATATTGTTTACTATCATAGGGAGCTACGAATATGTGACAATATTCATATTTAAGAAGCTGGATCCAATCAGGTTTCTTGCCACTTGTGAAAAAATACTAACCATTAATTTGATAATCAAACCAGCTGCCAAACTTTTTTTCTGTGAGTGTCCTCATTGATCAATCGACATCAGCTGTAGTTTGCTGGACAAACGGGGTGTTGTGTTACTCAGTATAAAATGACGTAAATTCACCTAAATTAAGAATTCCACCGTGTTATTCCCATGGTCTAGGAAATTCAACCAATATCTGTGGACATGAGCTGCTCTCTCTAAACGCAGAAAGCAGAGAAGTAAGTCTTAAATTTATGATGTCATCAAGAATAGTCTGGAGCTGCTCCATAGACAATAAATCGGAGCCTGTGTTTGTGAATCAACACAATGTTTGTTTTCTCTGTTACCAGCTTTATTCTATTGTACTGTTCTTAGTTCTGAGCAGAAAATGTACCCATAATATACTCAGAAACTTTCCCTGGGTGCTCTCAGTGTCATCTATAACATCCTTCTTAATTCACTGTCTTTGAAGCAGCTCCAGACTTTATGCCTGATGACATCACAATTTCAGTTTAAGCACTCTCGGTTTGGGATTTGGGAGAGAGAGTCCTTTATATTTTTTGACTGTGTTACACTATAGGACTAGCACATATGGATTTTGGAAACGGGCGTAGCTCCACTATAATGTTTGGAGAACTGCAACAGCTGTCTCAGAAAATTTCAATTAAGAGAAATTGCATCATACAGTTAAGTTTAAAAGTGAGCTAACGATAACTCACGGTTGTTAAAACAATAATGTTAGTATAACAGTTGTTTGTGTCATTCTCATGTAACAACAAGAAAAAAATTCTCTCAAGCATTCATATTTGGGCTGGGGTGATTTTTTGGGAGTTCACCTTTGGGTCCATTTGAGTGATTTACTGACCACTACTTGATACGCTCCCCTCGATAAAGGGCCAGTTAGGTGTGTTTATATGTGAGCAACATTTTCATATGAACCTCAGGTAGAACAAGTAACTCAGTGTTTTCTTACAGCCCAGGTTGTGTCCTTGCTGGTCCGTGCAGAGCACACCGACAACTGCTGGATTCTTCATGCTGCCAACAACACACACACAAAAAGCTTTCAGTCGTCTTTAACGTCCAAACAGGTTAAATACAAACTAAAAAACACTCTGGTGTTAACTTACGTATCATCCAGATGCTGTTCGAGGGTCGACTCCATTTTTATTAACCCTAAATAACCGCAAAAGTCGAGTTTTTTGTATGTAGAGTTGATGTTTTGGTTGTCCACTTCCTCAAAGCTTCCGGCTGGAGTCAGCTGACCGTCACGTGAACTAAGGGACGCTGTGAGGAACAAACTACACGAAGCGCGGTAAGTAATGACTCACCTGGAAACGTGACTGTAAACAAGTACTGTGTAATACTTACAGACGTATAAATGTAGTGTATTATTATAATGTGTACGATATATATCTACAACAGATAGATAGATAGACCTACATTACATTTGTTTGGCAGGCAAGGGCATAGATTTTGTATCAACACTGGAGGACACACACATGAAATGGGGGTTTGGGGGCCGTCTGACGGAAAACCTGAGCATTTGGGAAACATGGGCAATCTTATGCAACAAATTTGTTTTTTTCTGCATCAGTTTATGTTGTCAATGTTTAATTTTGTCCTTTGCTACTTTACGTTTTTACTGGGGAAGACAAATGCACGATCTAAACATTGAGGTGTAGATGTCCCCCTGCATCCCCCACCCAACCCTGAAATCTATGCCTATGTTTGCAGATTTATATTAAGAATTCATTGAAACTATATTGCTATATAAACTGTCCTTGGGATATTTTATAGTCCACTATCAGCATGTGATATATAAGCTTAATATAGACTATTGTATATGTAAATATTATTTCTCCTCTTTCACTTAAGTCATTTTCTAAACTGTATTAGTTGTGAAATGAAACCCTTCCTCTTTATATTTCATCATTCATGTATCATTATCTTCATCCCAGCCGCCCTGAGAAATTGCTTTGGATATTCATAGTTGCATAAATATAAAATTAGATTAGCTGAGGGTTTTTTTCCCTCCTGAATATATAATCTTTATTTATAATCCAGTTCCTGCTTTGCTCTCATGCAATGCACAGGCGGTCACAATCAGATGACTCTCACAATAAGCTGAGGGCGCCCAGAACGGCTCTAGTGTCACATGTTCTGTAGTCATAAAAGTTATTTTGAGGGAAACATGAAGTTCTTGCTCGACACTCAGATTAAATCACTGAGAACTGAAATCATCTTTAGAAACTAAATCATCTTTACAACCCCAGTTAACACCAGATTCACCCTAACAGGCCGGTGCAAACATTACTCAGCATGATAAACACTTTAAAGCAACATAATGTGAACTTTACCAATACCTATTGAACATAAAATATAGTATTAATATTATGAGTCTAAAGCAGGGACCTTGTTTCTCGCAGTCTTTTGTTGATGGATTTTGTGTTTTCTTCTAAAGTTAGCTGGAGGCCACCGCCTGGGCTCACCTCCCTGCATGATTTCTGCTGCCTGTCCCAAGATGGCGAGGCTTCAGTGCTCCTGCTGACAGGGCAGAAATGGGTGAATGTAATTATGTGGCCGCTACATTGGAGGAATCCATCACCTGCGCAGCAGCAGGGTAATGTGCTGCTGACTAACCCATGGGGTATGCTCTCCCTCCTCTCCACTAATTCTTCTATCTTCTCTGCTCTTCGATCTCTCACATTTCTCTCCTCACAGCTTAAATCAGAGCCGGGACGCTTCCTCTGACAACCTGCTGCTCATCACTGTCTGAGCATGCACGTAGGCAAACACACGTCCAAGTTTATGCATGCAGAATAATTTACAAGGTCCACACACATGTGATATCTTCCCTTGTCACACACACATACACAATCGTGCATCACACACGCACAAGGAATCTTTAATCTTGCATGAAGGAAAGTTGGCATCAACACTAGATCCCATTATTTGCGACATATGGCCGCTTTACAACTTCAGTAAATCTCCAAATGAACCCAGAATAGATATCTGACTCTGAGTCAGTGTATCACCACTCTGTCATATAATGTATAAAGGCTAATATAATTCAGAAATTTCACTATTATCTTTGTAATTTAGCACAAAAGAAGACTTATTTAGGATATGTGTTATCCATCAAGTGACACTATAGTTAGGACTGTCGATGAGGTGCAGTGAGAAGACGTCTCCTCAAATTGGCTCTTTGTGATTAATTCTGTTGTCAAATAAAATAAGTGCAAATAGTTATTATTAAAAGAATAATAAAAGAGGCACCTGGAAACAAACTGAACCATCTTATTCCTTGTCTTAAAACTCTGAGCAGAAATAACACATTTCATTGTCAAAGTTTATAATTTAAAATACACATAAAACAAATAAGATCATAAACGTCACACTGAGTACAGAGTCTCTGATGTGATAAAGACCCCAGCAAATATCACATCAGCATATTTTTTTTCAGTGAAAATAAAATGCAAAAATCACCATTCCCACCAAAATCGTGACTCGTATCGCAGTCAGCAAAATAACTGCATTGTGATTTATTTTGCATATTTTGCAGCCCTAATGACAACAGTCACAGCACATGGCATCCTGGCACACATATCCCATAATAAAATAAGGAATATCACTTTCCATCCTCACATGAAGCCCAGTTCATGAGTCAGCCGGCGGTAATTTCAGTAAACTCGTTATATGGCTTTGATGTTGATTTGTCTTGTCCTGGCTGATAAATAAATCAGGATTTCATGGCACCTGTGCCCTTTCTCTCACAAAGAGATGTCAGACTCACTTCAGTTCATTCGAATGTCATCACTTGTTGAATAGTTTTCCATATTTTTTGTGCTGGTTTGAAGTCATGTTTGAGTCATGGAAACTCTGTCAGCCTCTGCCTTGACCTGATGTATGGTCCGACCCACTGTAATGGTCAAAGATGGACACGTAGAGGGGGCTACTGCGAGCCTCCATCAGCCGTCATCCAGATGAGTAAGATGACGAAGCTTCTGAGGAGACAGGCAGAGAGGGAGGGAGGGTTGGGTGGGGGGGTCTGAGGGGGATAAAGAGAGGGAGAGACTGTGGCTCCCCCCTCTGAGGAGTTCTGGGAACCTTCATGACTGACTGGAGAGCTGGGATCCAGTGCGAGGTGCAGGACAGACCGTTAACAGCTGTCGTCCAGTGTTGAGGGTGTAGAAAGAGTCCAGTTCTCCTGTTGCTGTCATGGGCTTCAGGGCGGTGCTGCTGTCCTTCCTGCTGGTGTCTCTGAGCTGGACCAGAGGAGCCGTCATCACAGGGGTGAGTGAGAGGTTTCTGCTGCACACTGTTCTGGTGTTATATCAGTTTATTAGATTCATAATTAATACATTTTTAGAGGAGTGTCTAATTACACTAATTTACTTAATTCCCTCTTCTGAGTAATGTCTAATTACAGACAGCATTTTCCATTTTTATTATCCTCTCTTTTTGTCGTTGCCTTCCTACCTTTTTAAAGTGATTTGAGAAACTGTGATTTTACTTACTTGCTAGGGCTTCAACTAACAATTATTTTCATTATTGCTTAATCTGTTAGTTATTTTCTTGATTGCTTAATTTATCATTTGGTCCGTAATGTGTACAGTAGTGACAAATGACATCACAGTTTCCTGAGCCTGAGGTAACTTCTTGAGGTTGCTTGTTTTTTGTCTGATCAACAGCCCACAACCCAAAAATATTAAATTTCAAGCATCATATAACAGAGAAAAGCAACAAATCCTCACGTCTGAGAGGCAGGTGCCAGCAGATGTTTGGCATCTCTGCTTGGTGAATTACTCAAACAGTTAACTTAAAATCAAAATTGGCATTTTATTTTTATTTTGATGGTGTAAGCAACAAATCAAATTGTTTCAGCATTAATTCTGCATCGGCAAGCATGCTGTATTTAACTCTAACATACACTTTGTTTTCAAGAGTCCCAGACACTAGATTTTTGGTTTAATTTGTCATATTACACCTATAAATATGTAAAAACTATATAAATGTCAGCTGCACAGTTCACTTTTCTGGATAATTTAGAAAAATTCGATTACACATGACTGACAGGAGACCACATCCTCCTCCGCTTCAAGTCCACTGGAATAACGAGAGGAAATTATCTCAATCCTCTGATTGATATTCATTTGTAAATGGATTAGGGAGATGACAGGCAATGGATAAAATGGCTTTCACTGTACAAACATGAGAGGGCATCTCTATTACGATAAAGAAAAATAGAAATAGATTCAAACATTAAAGGGTATCTCTATTAGCATGAACAAACTGGCATCAAAAGGACTCTCCTCGTCTGCCTCTTTTATTCTTTTCTGTCTGTCGTCCAACACCTCGTCTCTCTTTCTCTCTGTCCCTGTCTGTCCTGCAGGCCTGTGAGAGAGACATGCAGTGTGGGTTTGGTCTTTGCTGTGCCGTCAGTCTATGGCTGAGGGGCCTGAGGATGTGCGTCCCGAGAGGTGTAGAAGGGGATGAATGCCACCCCTTTAGCCACAAGGTGGGGAGAAATGTGATGTCACTAATCTTCCTGCATCACTCACTCACACACACACACACACACACACACACACACACACACACACACACACACACACACACACACAGATTCTCTTGCCCACACTTGTTTTCTGCGTTAGTGGAACTTCAGATTATATCAAGCTGCTGTCAGGTTTGGCTGGAGCTTTAGAAAAGCTGCTGATAAGTGCAGACGCTATCGATCTTCTCCAGAGTGAACCAACCAATCAGAGCCATACATCACAGTGATCATCTGGAGATGGCAACAATTATAACACCACATCCGTCAATGAATTCAGACTTTGTAAGACCTGCACTTGTCGGCTGATGAAGGATTTAAACTGTCAGATTATCCCTCTCCCTCCTCTCTCCCACTGTCAGGTGCCATATCCAGGGAAAAGGCAACATCACACCTGCCCCTGTCTCCCCCACTTGGTGTGCACCAGGTACGATGAAAGCAAGTTTAGATGTACTGAAAACTTCAAAAACCTGGACTATTAACTGACGCCCAAACATTCAGATGAAGAAAATCAGAAACAGCGTTCAGAGTGAAGACTTGACCAGGCTGTGGATCCGAAACATATTTAATCTTCACTGGCTGTACTCTTTATTTGTGTACTCTATGCACTATAATTCGTAGTTTGGATTCAATCAATCCACGCGTCAAGGACAGAAATGTCAAGAGAGTGTAACCTTTTAACAAGAGCCACAGCAGAAATCAGACTTTTTACTTAATGAAAACAAAGAGGTTATTTGTGAAGCATTGAATCATTTGCTGTTTTGTTTTCATGCTCACTTTATGTTAATTTATCAATAAAAATGTATTAATATTATTGTCAATAAAAGTGTAATAACAACATTGTTCTTGAACATGTTCTCTATGTTGGGTTTTTTCCGCCCCGTGTTCAGTTTATGTTGCTTGATTCAACATAATGTGTGTTATGGGACGTCAAGTGGTTTTAATCACGGTGTGATTATGATGAAGGTCATGTACATAACGTCCTTTATCTCCAAGAGAAAACTCATGACCTTCATATGTAACTAAACTGATGTCCAAACATTTGACTACTGCAGATGTGAATTAAAGGGCAATTCCACCAGAACATTTCCAACTAAAGAGTTAGGTTTTTTTGTTTGTTTTCCAATAGACATTCTTCATTCACATTAGGAGCTTAACAAGCTCATGAAATACATTTCCTGTCACCTCAGATGATGCTATTTTTATATTTAGTGAAAACAAAGAAGGGCGGCACGGCGGTGTCGTGGTTAGCACTGTTGCCTCACAGCAAGAGGGTGAGGGCTTGTTTGATCCCGGGTGTGGAAGCCCTTCTGTACGGAGTTTGCATGTTCTCATGTTGTTTGCATGCTGTTTCAATGCTTTTCTCCAGGTCTCCTCCCACAGTCCAAACACATGCAGGTTAATTGGTGACTCTAAATTGAGTGTGAATGGTTGTCTGTCTCTATGTGTCAGCCCTGTGATAGTCTGGCGACCTGTTCAGAACGTACCCTGGCTCTCACCCAATGTCAGCTTGGGTAAGCCCCCCCAGGATAAGCAGTTATGAAAATGGATGGATGGATGGATGAAAACAAAGAAGCCGTCATGAGAGACAGACTGCCTCCTGTCTTGCTTTGGTTTCTTTGCATAAGACACTGAATTCTTCACCCTCTGTTTTATAGACGTAAACAATGGTATATAAATTATGTAAGATGATAATAATAATAATAATAATAATAATAATAATAATAATAATAATAACATCACCAGTATTATTAAACTAAAATGTTTTATAAAAGACAACAAAAAGGGTCAAATGAATTCAGTGGATTTAAATACAAAACAATAAATCAGCAGAGATATTGTAAACTGTGTCATTCATTATACTTTACTGACAGTGGTGTGACTGAGTACATTTAATTAAGTGCAATAATGAGGTGCTTGTACTTCAGTATTTCCTGAAAATGCTGAGGGAAATTACCATGTCTCTCACTCTATTACATTAACAGCTTTAGTTGTTTTGCAGATGAAGTTATCACATAGAAAACCTATGATGAGCTAATAAAATACAATGCTTTGCCGTAAATTAATCCTCCTTAAAAATGAGCTCAACCAGCTGTAACACAAAAATTTGCTTACACATTAATGCATAACTAATAATAATGATAACATGATACATAGAAGACTGACAGGAGCCATTATCTGCACAAGGAGTATTTTTACTTTTATTGATTACTATAAGTACATATTACTGCTAATGCTATCTACTATCACCTAAGTCACATTGTGAGTGCAGGACTTTAACTTATAATGGATTATGTTTACAGTGTAGTACTGCTACTTTTAATTAAAGAATCTTAATACTTTTTTTCAACCACTGTGCTTTGTTAAAACTTACTTAAAGTATGTCATGGAATAAACTCAGTATAAAAACACATTTTCTGAAATCAGATGCAACCCAAGGTTATGGAAGACATTATGAACAATGGATTTTTAATTATGATTTTAAAATGAAATTGTAGAACTTGTAGTGGTTTTAGTATTAATTTATTTTGTTCCTTGTTAACAGTTAACTAAAAGAAATGCACCAATAACAAATGGAAATAAATGTAATATCAACTATGTCAATATAATGTGCAATTAACCTTCTAATCAGAGCCAAAGTACAATATATGTGCTGTGTTAACTGTGTTTTGTTATTCTTTGTTCATACCTCACACCATGTCACCGTGTCTTTGTTTTGCGTCCTACCATTATCAGATAACCCTGCCCAATAAGTAACCTGGGCTCACACCTTTGGAAACCCGTGGAACATTTCCATATCAACGTTAAACAGGAACTCCGCACATCAAATCTCCTGATCTACATGTCAACACATTAAGTTATCTGTTAAGGATCTGTTAGATAATAAAAGTCAAGGCTCTTACATGTTTCCTTTAAATAATGATTCTTGCTGAACTGTTTTCAGGACTTCTTGAGTTAAGGGAAGTAAATCCACAATGCTGGGATAAACAATGGCACTGTAACATTACTTTCTACAACAGTAGAAACATTCATTAATTCATTTTCCTTAACCACTTATCCTGTTGGGGGTCGTGGGCTGGAGCTTATCCCTGCTGACATTGGGTGAGAGGCGGGATACACACTGGACAGGTCACCAGACTATCACAGGGCTGACACATAGAGACAGACAACCATTCACACTCACAGTCACAGTCACACCTATGGCCAATTTAGAGTCACCAGTTAACCTGCATGTCTTTGGACTGTGGGAGGAAGCTGACTTCAGCTTCCTCCCACAGTGCACCCGAAGAAAACCCACGCTGACACAAAGAGAAAACCCACGCTGACACGGGGGGAACATGCAATTCCGCAAAGAAGTGCTCCCCCAGCCCAGGATTCAAACTGCCCACCCTGGGTTCGGATCAGGAACCCTCCTTGCTGTGAGATTACAATGGTAACCACTGCAGCCACCTCAACCTCACAGCAGAAACAGTAAAACACAAAGCTTTCAGCACAAACTCATGTTGTGATGAGGTCACTCCAGCTGCAATACAGTGATCTGCAACTTAAAAATGAATGTGAGCCAGCGGCACAAAGTCAGGGGCCAGTGGTCCCTTTCCTACTTCCTACACTCCTACTTCTGGTGCCCTCGCTCGGACCATACCGATCCTCGATATTGGCCTTCATTTAGATCTCAAAAATGTAAAGGAGAAAACAATATCAGCCATCTCAGTGTTGTCACTGCTGGTAAAAATAAGTGGTTGTTGTTCAACGTTAAGCATAATTTCTATTAATTGTGATTATTTTAACAATATACAAACAACACAAATACAAAATATCAGCTGCACTTTTTGAATACATTTGATTTTACAGGAAATTGTTGCTACAAATACTCTTAGAATTCCAGCACAAGTTTTAAGTGTCCATTTGTTTAATGGGATATTTGCTCCCAGATAAGAGGCACTGTATCGCACATGTCTTATCTCCGGCTAATACATGATATCAACTTATGCAGAAGGGCATACTGGAGGCACAACCTTGATTTGTTGTATTTAAGGGCTGGACTCTGCGACGAGAACTTCACCTGTCTGAGTCAAACAGTAAAGGGACGCGATGAAGTGGCTCGTGGTTCTCTCAGTCCTCGTGGCTTTCTCCGAATGCTTCCATAAGTAAGTTTGACCAGACTGGTTGAAAAGCAACCTGTTCCTTTAATTCTTTGACATTTTCCGCTTCAATAGGCTGAAAGGCAATCTCTCCATCTACTATCCCTGAGGGAAAATCTAAAGGCCATCTTGTTTTGAGCTATCGCACCTTTCAAACTTGCACAAAGCTCAAAGTAGAACTTACTCTCTGACTTCTCCAGCTTATTAAATGGTGAGCATTTTGCTGATACTCTATCCATCTTTTCTGTGTGTAGGATTCCCCTGATCAAGGGAAAGACTGCCAGGCAGGACCTGCAGGAGAAAGGATTATGGGAGGAGTACAGAAAGAAGTACCCATACAACCCCATGGCCAAGTTCTACCAGAGTGGCACTGAGGCCATGACCAATGACGCTGACGTGAGTCCAGACCACTAGCGGTGTCTCTGTCTCATGTTATGTTGAGAGAAAATGTACCTATATCCACTTCTGTTGCTTCAACACTTAAAAACAAAAAAAAATATTTTACACTACATTTGAGTCAAGCTCGTGTTAACCTGCATCTGTCAACTTGTCATTTTCTGTCGCTCTAGTTGTCCTACTATGGTGTGATCTCCATCGGCACCCCTCCTCAGTCCTTCAGTGTCATCTTTGACACGGGCTCCTCCAACCTGTGGGTCCCTTCAGTCTACTGCTCCAGTCAGGCCTGCGGTAAGAGTCGCTAAGATCAAGGGTGTAGGTTTTGTTTCAATATTGGGGTGGACACATATGAAACACAGGGTTTGGGGTCCTCCTCCAGGAAGTTTTGATCGTCAAACACATCATTTCCTTCATTCTGATGAACATTTATGCATCAATTTTCTACCTTTACTTTTTCAGTTTATGGTGGAAGTGTTTATAATTTCGTCAAAATTTTATTAGGCAGTGGCCAGAAAAAATCTAATATTAAGAGGGGACGTGTGTCCTGCATTTCCCCTGAAATCTACAGCTATGGCCGTGACTACAGTCTGTTTCATATAAATCTGTGCTTCTTCTTGGATAAAACTTTGTTTTCAGGAATTTAACTTGTAGTGCAAATTTTTAGTTTAATATATTTTACTAACAGAAGATATAATTGTTGAACAACTAAAACTCAAGTATAAGCAGAGGTACAGCACACTCTACAGTTAATATGAGATAGCCAGAGTTTTTTGGCGTATTCCTAAAATGCACATTTGCACCTCTGCAGAGAACCACAGGAGATTCAACCCACAGCAGTCCTCCACCTTCAAATGGGGTGACCAGGCTCTGTCCATCCAGTACGGCACCGGCAGCATGACCGGACGTCTGGCCATCGACAATGTTGAGGTAACCAAAGCCCCTGGAACAAAATACATAGTCTGCTTACACTTCAAACAGGCATATCGCTGCGGTCTGTTGAACTGTGACTGACAGCTGTCTTGTGTGTGTCCAGGTGGGCGGCATCACTGTGAGTGACCAGGTGTTTGGAATTAGCCGTACAGAGGCTCCCTTCATGGCTCATATGGTTGCTGATGGCATCCTGGGGTTGGCCTTCCAGTCCATTGCTGCTGACAATGTTGTGCCTGTCTTTGACAACATGGTCAAGCAGGGACTGGTGACTCAGCCCCTGTTCTCCGTCTACCTGAGCAGGTACTGAAGCAGGGTGGAAATATGTGGGTTGGGAGTGTGTAATTTCCCATTTAATTCATGGGAATCTGTTTTTTTTTTTCTGTCTTTTAGCCACAGTGAGCAGGGCAGTGAGGTCGTCTTTGGTGGTATTGACAGCAGCCACTATACTGGACAAATCACCTGGATCCCTCTGACCTCTGCCACCTACTGGCAGATCAAAATGGACGGGTAAAAGGAAAACGCACACTAAATAGTAACCACAAACAAACTGCACAAAGCTTCCTAGCCTTACTGTAATCCTCCTTACAGTGTTAAAATCAACGGACAGACTGTGGCCTGTGCTGGTGGCTGCCAGGCCATCATTGACACTGGCACCTCCCTAATCGTCGGCCCAAGTAATGACATCAACAACATGAATGCCTGGGTTGGAGCCTCAACCAACCAGTACGGAGAGGTGAGTCATACAATCACACTGTACCACTTTCTGAACCCAGAGTAAACAGACAGTTCGTGCTCTGACGTCAAAACTCTCAAATAAAAATAATTAAACAGGACTTGGTGACTTGATTTAGCTGGAAACCTGTAAAATATCAATAAATACAACTTCTGCTGCTACGTGCTATTCAATTCCATGTGTGATGCTCTTCTCACAGTCTACGGTGAACTGCCAGAACATCCCAAGCATGCCTGAGGTCACCTTCACTCTCAACGGACACGACTTCACCGTCCCTGCATCTGCCTATGTCTCCAAGGTCAGTGAAACCCCTGCCATCCACTACAACAGAACACTTTTCAACACTATCATGAAGTTTTGGGAAAAGTACATGTATTTTCTCTTGTCTCTCCACAGAACTACTTCGGTTGCAACACTGGCTTTGGCCAGGGTGGCTCTGACCAGCTCTGGATCCTGGGAGATGTCTTCATCAGGGAGTACTACGTCGTCTTTGACGTCCAGGCTCGTTACATTGGTCTGGCTCAGTCTGCGTAATCAGATGAGACACCTGATGGATAATGGCTTGTCTGATTAAACGCAAAAAAATGTGCAAATGGAGACTGTGGAAATACATGTGAACATTTTGTAGCTGCCTTTGCATTAAACAGATTATAGCAACAAAAGCATCTTGTGTACTTTTTTGTACTTTATTCTGAGTGTTGTGACTGATAAAATGATCCAGCAGCACTGCCCCACCCCCTGGGTGAAAATACCTGGAGGCCAACGTTACTGTTTTAAAGAGGCTGCTCATTTTTAAAGTCAGACAAAGGTAGTGGTATCTTGTGAAACTAGACGGCAAAGACGGCAAATTGAAGGCATCAATTCCTACAAGGATGGATGACTGAACGGGCCTACTGGACACAGGCTCAGGGGCCCAGAGTGTCAGGGGCCTCCCTGGCCTTCATCTTGAAATGTCACTCAAATTAACGTAACATGTACTGACCGGGAAGAGGCTCAAAGTGTTACAAAGACATGAAAAAGAACTGCAAAGAGACACAAAATAACTACAAAAAGAGGCAAAACCACAAAGCCTGTTTGTCTTGCTATAATATTGAGGAGGTGGTGGGGCCTTTTGCATATTAGAATTAAAATACCTTTATTGTCATTGCATGTAGCACACAACAAAATTTGTTGTCTCTCCTTAAGTAGAACTGTATTCTTTCACGTACGCACGCACGCACGCACGCACGCACAGATTTAAAAAAAACGGTGGATAAGTAGCCTATAAAGTATAAAATGTAAGAATATAAAACAGAGCAAAGTGCAGTGTGCTTGTTATTTAAATAATGTCATTGTTGAAGTGGCTGTGGAAGGGGGTGGGAGTTCAGTTCATAAATAGCTGTTGGGTAGAAGCTGATCCTGATCCTGTGCCCAGCCGCCCATTGTCTCATAATCTGCCCATGCATGCAGTGTGGATCGCACACTGAAGCTGACTCCAGTGTTTGGTAAGTTTCATGTTTGCTGCCAAATTATGGATGTCTTTCTTGGAAAATGTAATTGTTAAAAGCTGTTCAAACTGATTTTGCTCCTCAGATCCAGTTGTAACTATGGCCCATCATGTTGATAGAGGTAAAAACTTAATGCATAAGGTTTATAATTGCATACGGTATCTGGTTTTGTGTATCCTTAACCGTCTATGTATGGCAAAGTAGGGCCCCCAAAACGTATCCTGCTTAGGGCCCTCAGATGTCCAGGGCCGGCCTTGCAGTACAGCAAGAACGTCTTTAGAAACATCTTTAGTTATGTGTTACAGCACTGCGCTGAAATGTCACAGGAATAAGAGGCTCTTCCGTCTGCTCATTCATTCACTCTGAACAGAAACTTGACCTTTTACAGATGTAACAAAAAGGATTGTCACCAGCGTTTTTGTGTAAAGGAAGAAGACGCCAAAAATAGAATATCGAGCGGCTCTCAGAACAGCCACAGGGCCAGGTTGTAATCGAGAAGAAACTGATAAGTACAAACACTGATTTAACAAAAGATAACCTGATGACATAATCTGACAACTCTCCTGCTGGTCTGACACAGTGTGAACACAGTGCTGAAAGAGAAAACTACATGAAAGCAAACACAAGTTTCGTCTTAATTTTACCAGACTATGTTTATTTCTTTAATCCACTATGGTTTCATTTTGATGTCATTCATCATTTTCACAAACAACACAAAACTATATACAATTAAACAGTTGTTGAGTGATTTATCGTTGCACTCCATAAAATTGGGGAACTCACAGCAGACAAAAGAATAGTTCAAGCCAAACCAGCAGCAGATGATGATGTTGATTTTTAGTCCCTAATATGGGTCAGGCTCCAAAAATACTGGAACCTTCATTTCCCTCAAAGGGACAGTTCACAACAAAATCAAAACACAAATTTTTGCTCTTACCTGTAGTGCTGCTTATTTATCTAGATAATTTTGGTGTGAGTTGCCAAGTGATGGAGATATCAGCTGTGGAGATGTCTGTGTCTTCTCTCTGATATAATGGAAATAGATGGCACTTGGCTTTTAGTGCTCAAACCTTCAAAAAATACACTTAAAAACTCAACAGCAGTGACTCTCTCCAGAAATCATGATCTGGTTACCACAGACCTTGCTGTGAGCAGTTTCATGTAGGAACTATTTTCTTTCTCCTGAACAACACCCGCCAAACGTATCACCGCACAGAAGGAAGTGTACATCTACTGCAAGCTAGCACCTCTGAGCTAGCTAACCATTAATGTTTACATTGTGCGCTCGCATGAGCATGGGCCTCTCATCCATGAGTAGAGGCATGCTTCCTTTTACGTGGTGATATGGTTGACAGGTGTAACTGCTTATCTTGTTAGGGATCGAGGGGGGGCTGGAGCCTATCCAAACTGACATTGGTCGAGAGGCAGGGTACACCCTGGACAGGTCACCAGACTATCAAAGGGCTAACACATAAAGGCAGACAACCATTCATGCAATTTAGAGTCACCAGTTAACCTAACCTGCATGTCTTTGGACTGTGGAAGGAAGCCGGAGTACCCGGAGAAAACCCACGCAGACACGGTGAGAACATGCAAAGTCCACACAGAAGGGCTCCCCACCCTGTGGTTCAAACCCCCACCCCCAGGTCTAATCAGGAACCCTCCTACTTTGAGCACCATAAGCTGAGTGCCATCTAGTTCCATTATACTGCGGAGAAAGAGGACATCTCTACGGCCGATATCTCTAATACTCAACACCTCACACCAAAACAATCTAGACTGATAAACAGCACTACAGGTAAAGGGGAAAATATGTATTTTTGATTTGAGGGTACACTGTCCCTTTAACGCAGCCAAAGCATGTTTCTGCTGGTGAACGTCTTTCAAACTCTACACAGACTGAGCAGCACTAACCATGACTAGTAAACTGACATTTATGATTTAAATGAATGGATTTCCCTTCAGAAACACAGTGGTGGAAAAAATAAAATCAGTCCTATTAAAAACAGAAACTATCATTGGCGGATTGCGAGTGTAGAGTACTCCACCATCCCATCATGCTCTGTGCTCCAGGTTGACTCAGGTGCTCCCACTTGTGTATTCTGTGTCCTCAGGTTCGCGTACACCTCTGTCGGTTTCTGGTGAACTCTGAAGTCCACTGTTGTGTAGACTATGCTGCTCATTTCCTGTGGGAGACACATTTTGTCAGGAGACAGTGTTGTGGAGGAAGTCTGAAACATAAACACGCAATGTGCTTTCCAAAAACAAGTGACAATGAATCACAGAGGCGACATGTTCCCTGTTTAGCACTCACCGGGGCCTCTTGTTTCTGTGACTCACACAGAGTTTCTCCATATTTGTCTACAAAGAAAAACATTATCACGTTTACCCGTTCCCAGAAAAAGAAGCACAATATTTTTTGAGACTCTCAGATCTTTGTGATCATCAGTTTAAAAGAACTGCTTACCCAGCTGTTTACGCTTTGTCTTGACTCTGCAGCAAACAACACCGATCACTGAAGTGATCAAAATCATCACTGTAATGGACACAATGACAGCTAGAGGCAGGCCAAAACTCCAGGGAACTCTGGAAAGCAAGAAAAATACATATCTTATCTTCAGTCAGACTACACTGTAAACTGAAAATGAGTAATCTGCAGAGTGAATACCTGGGACTGTCACTGTGGTCCTGTGCCAGAGCAGGCTCGGTGGATTCTGGGAGTGTTGTGGAGGTGTTGGGGGCTGTGATGGTTGTTGTCAGTGATGGGTGCAGACTGGCTGTGGTGACCTGAAACCTCTGCAAAATGCAAGGATAGCAAATAAGCTTCCAGAGTTTATGGCAAAAATAAACCTTTGCAAGTGTTTCCCTACTTTACCTGAAAAAAATTACACTAAAACATAATTTTGCAAGTAAATATTAACATCATGAAACTTATTGTGCACACTTGAGGCTATTGCATAATTCACATTTATAACATCACATCAATGAAGATTTTTAGACTGCTTACCATATACCTCGACGTAGTAATCACTGTAGATGCGGTTTTCAGTTCCCAGAACAAGACATCTGTAATAGCCTCCGTCCACAAACTGCACATTGGATATTTTAAATTCAATCCAGCCATCTTTCTCAGTTTTCGTAACTCTTCCTTTCAGTAAATCACAGGTGAACCCCGCACTGTCCAGCAGCTTGTAGCATCCTCCTGGATAGAGTTTACAGCAGGACTTGTTGTAACTATTGTAAAATGAAGGGAAGGCCAGTCTCAGCAGAACATGTTCAAACTCCTTGATCTTCTGTTGCCCGTTTAGATGAGGGATATCTGCAAAACAAACAAACTTATTAATGTGTCATTACTGCCACTGGAGAGCTGAAAAGTGTGTGTTTTTTTTTCAACCATACCTAATAAAAGAACCAAGACAAAGGAAAACTTCATCTTCAATGTAGTGCTCAGTGAGGCTCAGCACTTTTTGACAGTTTTCCACTCTTTTTAGAGGATTTGAGGCCCCTCCTCACTGAGGGAAAGGAGGAAGTTCATCAGCTGGAGGACACAGACAGACGTCCTCTATGAGGACTGCAGTGGCACACTTCTGATATATTTCATATTTAGCTTCTTTATAGCTGTTTCCATAATGTTGAGGTAGAGTGTTGACACAGGTGCTACACAGTGTAGTGTGATACAACCTGTCAACAATAACCCTGCTCATGTCCACATCATCAGAGGTCGTAGTTTGTGGTGTACTGGTATTGGATAACATTACACTGCTCATGTTTTCCTGTCATTGCATCCTTTCCCGCACTGTTCTGTTGCTACACTGTTGGCACATGCTGGAATTGCCATTAGCACATTTTAATGCAATATGACAATCTCACAATGACTATAAAGTTGCATCAACTCAATGTGACTGACGTTTGCACAGTGATTCTTTTATAATGCTTTGTAAACAGTCTTGCCTGTGAGAGTGGAGGCCAACAAATACAGCGTTTCAACTCACTGTATTTTCATTTTTTCAGCGCTGTGTCTGTGATTTTCGTAGCTTTCCCTTGAATGCGTGCTGCTCATGGTCTGGCACCTGGTCACTACCATTTTATAAAGTCCCAATCTCACCTTCCCACCAAGCCCAGGAACGTCCTAAACACAGCAAAGTCATAGGAAAATAAAATAAAGGCAGAGGGCCATGTCTTATCCACAACCTCACAAGTTCCATTTACAGGCAGCATATACAGTATTTTTTAAGGAAAATCCTGCATAGTGTACCTTTAAAAATGAAAGTCATCAAAGTAAAATCTGGACATTTATGAACACATTACAGAGAATACACAAGTTTACACAAAGTGATTTATTTGGTGTCAGCTTTCAGCTTATTAAACACTTCATATGCACCAAATCAAAACATTTCTCCCGTCACAGAACTGAAGACAAATGCAAAAGGTATGTACATAACAATATTTAGTTAACACAATTTTGTGGCATTCTAACAATTATCTATATATTTTAACATTATCATTAAAGATCAAAAATAAACACCCCCTTTACGTTTCACTCCTTTCAAAAACTAAAATGTTCACTTGGGCGCTCGGTATATTTTCTAAAACATGATATAAGCCATTTCTTTTTCTTGGATAACATTGTCTTGCAAATGGAAGCAGTTGAGGCACGTAAACACAAATCATATTCAATAATTACAGAACAGACAAATCTTGCTAAATTGACTCTTAAATGCACAGCCCCTATGATTAAGTTAGAAGCAATGGGTGCAATAACTTGAATTTATAAAAAAGTTGTTGATCTTATTAAACAGTGCAACCGCCTCAGAGCAGATGATACTGTAGAGGAGATAACGCTTTAGTTCACAGCCAGCTGAATGCATAAATAAGTTGAGGTCGCTGTACTTGTCAGCTCATAGTGGTTTGTAGTGGGTTGTATCCTGGGAGGTTTAAACAGCCGTCTATTCGTCTGTGAACGTAATGACGTCATAGTGGATGCCTTGCTGCTGCAGCTGCTCCAGCTGTTCAGGTGTAGCTTCGGTGTAGACTGTCTGTGTCTGCGCCATGGCTGCGTCTGCTACAGCTTCAAGAACAAAGATGGTCCACTTAGTTTGATGTGGAGTAGTTACTATTGCTGTAGTGCTCCATGTTATTAACAAACTTAATTAATCACAATAGAAAAGATGATGAAATAGTCACTCACTGGACCATGCAGGTGGTTTGTCAAGTTTTATCCCATTATCTATAATGATGTGTGTTCTCAATGCTTTTTGACATCTGACTCAAGTATGTATGAAAGCATCCTCAAACACTCCATCAGGAAGCAGTTCTCAAAACACTCTCAACTACATTTTCAGGCTATAATAATGCACATTTGATTAAAAATAACCGTGAATGATCAGTTCAACGGATAAATTAAGAATAAAATCCTCACAAGTTTATATTTATCTCAGTCAACAACTGAAAAATGTCTGAACCTAAAAACTTGTGGTTTGCTTTGGAAAATACCACATGCAGAATCATAGGGCATAGTCTTTAATGACTTTGGTACACAAAAACAAACTACTTGTTGTATATTCAGGCATACACTACACTGTTAAAGTGCAATCTGTTCCCTAGGAGAGCCAACCTGTGACAGCAGAGTGGGCAGCAGCCTCCAGATCCTCAGGATTCACCATCTGTTGCTCCGAGCTCACTGGTAGATACTGGATCTGACCGTCATGACTTACAGCAATCTGAACACATAGAGAACGTGGAGCGATGAGCTTCGGTCAGAACAAAAACCTCTCGCTTTACAGCATTTTAGGTTATCTGCCTCACTCTGTCAGGTTCAATCTCTACTGTAGAGTGATCGATATCTGCCTCACCTGTTGCTCCTGGAGAAAAGCCCCGTCATGCTCATACTGGATGATCTGTCCATCTGGCATCTGAGGAACAGAGGAGCAGTTTGAAAGAGACATTATCACCTTAAAATACTGCATGTATCCATCAATCATGGTGACTTCTTATGAGGTTTTACCTGTATGTGGTTGCCATCAGCTACTACTACATACTCCTGAGGGATCAAGTGCTGCACTCCATCCTGTGAGATGATGTACTGAACCTGAAACAGGACAAATGTGGTGAAATGAAAGCTAAAGATTATAATACGGGCTCTGTTATTAATATATTTATATTTCTGATATTCCATTATTGTCACAGTAGAATCTACAAAATGTCGCTTACCTCAGTCACCTGGTTCTCTCCTGTCATCAGGTGCTGAACTGTCTGTCCATCTATGGTGGTTATCTGCTGAATGTATGTGCCCTCCTCCTGATTAAGGTACGCATTAATGCATTTAGTTAAAAACAGAGTGGCTACATACTGTATGCAAGAATAACCTATTTCAAATAATCATGTTAAAAGGAGCTGTATCCAAAATTCACATCATCAATATAGCAGCAGACAACTATTTGCTATGTTAAGATATAGTGAAGTAATGGCGCCCTGAGTAGAGAACGAGGTCACGCTTCCTCTATGTGTGTTTTAATCCAAGCTTTCTCCCGTTGTTTTGGTAGAGGGTCTGACTGAGCATGCTTGCTAGTGCGTGTTAGACGCTGTGTGTATCCCACTGGCTAGCTAATTCCTGTCGCTCTGCACCACGCTCATACGACAGTTACTGGTGATAACGCCATCCTAAGCCACAGTGGCAGGACACCGATAGTTCTGTCAGCATTGTTAAGCACTCACCTCCCTATTTAAAGCCATGTGTGAACAATCCCAGTTCAGACTCTGAATCGAACATAAGCTCTGAATGTTGCATACAGCTCCTCTAAGTTACAAGTATGCCCAGCACAGTGTGGATGGTTGAGGTACCTGATCTGAGAGTGCCTGTTCTTGTGCTACAATGATGTGCTCCTGTCCCAGAGCCTGCAACCGCTCCGGAGTGATCACTGTCTGATGTGCCTGCAGGGCTGTGAAACACACACAAATACACATTAAGTTTGCGTTTTTTGTGATTTTGTTTTACACTGAATGTGGCCTTTGTTTATTACCTATAAACCTATTTTAAATTCAAACACTTAGAGTCATTCATTAATTTTGATTTTATTGTGTTGCCTTACACTGTAGAGTGGCCAGCGCCTCCTCATCACTGTTCACTATAATGGTTTGCTGAGATGTGGCGGTGCGACTCTTGCGAGCAGGATGATCCTGATTGTGGAGACGCTCCATGTGAAACTTCAGATGGCCGTTACGATTAAACCTGAGATATTTAAAAAACACATCACCATTGGTAGCTGTTCATTGCCTCTTTGTGATCTAATGTGTGCAAGAGTTCCTAATGTTAACTAGATGAAAGTTTTGTGATTACTGAAATTAGTTACGCACTCACCTTTGTCCACAAAGTTTGCAAGAGAATGGTTTCTCATTGGTGTGTGTCATCATGTGTCGGCGCAGGTCCTTCTTGTTCTTGGAGGCAAAGCTACAGTTTGGACACTTGTGAGGGCGTAAGTAGGAATGCAGCCCCATGTGAGTCTAAAATAAATAGGATGAAATGACAGAAATACCTTGAAACATAAAAATGCCTTTTTACATAAGAGGGTGGAATGCTGCTACATTTTCTTTCACCATGTTAAAACTTAATTTGATAAGATGTTGAATATTCATAAGAGTGTCATTACTGCACCCTGTGGAAAATCTTGGATCAGTTTTCGGCAGCTCATTACTTTAGTTGGTGATAACTGTCTGTTCCTTTTCAATTAAAACAAATATGTTCTTGTTGGGATAAAAAAATCCTGGGTTGAGTAATCACCTTGACCTCGGACCAGGAAGTGGAGGTGAAATCACAATCGGGACACTTGAAGGTGTTGGGATCCAAGTGTGCCCTCTTGTGGTTTTCCATGTCGGAGCGTCCATGGAAAGACTCCATGCATATTCGGCAGGAAAACCTCTTTGTGCTCATGCCAGGAGAGCTCACAGCAGAGGGAGAGGCTGGAGCTTCGCTGCTCAGCTGAAAGCAAACAAAAGACACAGTCAGAAAGGAACGACACTCAGTGTACACAGATCTTTACACGTCAACTCAACTAATCCTTCACAGTTACCTCCACTTGTTGCAGAACCCCATCAGGCAGTGCTGACGTAAGGTAGTACTTGTCACTTTTCAGGCTCTCTGACCCGGACACTTCTGCAGCCTGAGAGGGACTGCTCTCATCATTACTGCAGAGACAACAGTTTTATTTCATTACGGATTGTTGAGACATCATGAAGGTCATTAAGTCCTACATTTAATCTTACAATAATGAACGCTGTAATGTGACTGTATTTTCCAGGCTAATAACATCTGCTCCACCGAATCAGAGAAAATAACACGTGTGATACTTCACCTGTATCCAGGGCTGTGGATCTCTTCAGCCGCCTGTTCCACCACACTGAAGTCTCCTCCGCCCTCGTAGGCTTCGATGGCAATCTGAGTGAGCTCTCCTGTTTCAGAGGTGGCTGCCTCGTAGGCCTCTTGGAGCACCGTCTCACCGTTCTCAGACACATGGAAGGTCACAACCTTTTGAGCCTGGCCTGGTGCTGTGGTCACCGTACTCCATGTGCCCTTTTCCAAAGCTTTGCCATCTGACTTCAGCACCGCCACCTGAGGAGCACAATCAGTCAAATTTTGCACTGTTTCACACTCATGTCCAAAATGCAAGACTACACTCCACATATTTGTTGCCTGCTTATGTAAAGTGGAATTTTTTGATAAGCCATAGCACCAACCTGTAAGGCGTTTCCAACCAATTCCCGGGCATTGCTCATATTTAGCAGCAGGTCAAGGGCATTCTGGGCGGACTGATCTGAGGATTCAGCTACAGAGCAAATGGTGAAAAAGTCAACAATTGTCCTTAAGGTGGCATACATCACCAGAAATATTAAAAATGTCTCTTGAATGACAAGAAGACCGACCTTGTTCATAGATGATGGTGGTGTTACCCAAGGCATCCTGGGACAGAGAGGCATTTTCCATACCCTGCATGGCTTGTAGTGTCGCAGAATCCACTGCAACCTAATGCAGGGTGATGAAAAACAGTTACCATCTCCTAGTGTCACATGCTAAAATTAAATCCAAAATGGGCCTCAGTTAAATGCCAGAAACCTGTAACAGACTCACAATTGTGTTCTGCAAATCCTGTGTCTCATCATGTTGTTGTTTGAGCTCCTCTATCTGTTGCAGGGTGAAGAAGGGCCTGCGTCTCCTCCTGACAGGCTCCTCAGGGTGAGCCACAGACCACTCGTCAAACGCCTCAGGGTGGCGACACTGCACATGTAGACGCAAGTTCTTCCTGTGCTTGGTTGTGAAGTGACACATATCACAAGAGAAAGGCTTCTCCCCTGTAGAGGACACAGTGTTGATTGTAAAGGTGTTGCACAGCACAACATTCATAAGATGAACATAAAAACAAGCGTAGTTTAAATAAACGTTTTGAAAGCCTTTCTGCCACACTGACCTGTGTGTTTGATGGCCAGATGGGAGACCAGGAACTCCTCTTTAGAAGTGGAGTATTTGCAGTAGTCACACTTGAAGGGCCGGTCGTTGGTGTGGGACAGCTGATGGTTGAGCAGCAGTTTCTTGTTGTCACAAGTGTAATCGCAAAATTCACACTTGAACCTGGCACATGCACATCCAACAGTTATTCACTGTGATGATCTCATCATTACTAACATCAAACAACAAATGACTAACATTGATTCATTCATTCTAACCCAGAGCGCTGATCAGACAAATCTGTTACACGCATGTTTTTGAAATACAGACTGAGGCATGACAATATAAAGAGGTGAAATAAAAGTTTTCAGTACTGACTTGCTGTCTCCAAGACTCTGGATGTGGGTCAGTAGGTGCATTTTGAATGTGTACCGTTTCTTGAAGGATTTGCCACACTGCAAAGATAGAAAGGCATCTTCAGCAAGAGTTTTAAAGAACTGCAGAGTGGGTACAAAAAGTCCACAAAATAATGTGTGCAATCACTGTTCTACTGGGCAGGTAAATCACGCGTAACATGAGTAACAGTCTTGCCCCAAAGTCATTTTAACTATTGACCTTTTCAGGAATCTCTTTACAGGAAATCCTCAGTGGGTTACCTGTGTCCAACCATTAATTCATTGATATCTGACCTTATCACACATGTGTGGTTTCTCTGAACTGTGTGTCTTCATGTGCTGAGTCAGTCTCTTCTGCATGGGGTAAACTCTGTGACAAACAGGGCAGAGGAACTCTGACACCTTTGGTACCTGCAAGAATGAGCACAAAAAAAAAAACACAGTTTACTAGTTAAGTGACACAAAAGCCAGCTACAACCATCAATAAACAGAAACAGGCTGCAGTAATTATGTTGCAACAGTAAGAATGCATATCATCAGAAATGTCTTACCAATTCTGTCTTTCTTTTCCTGTAGGAGAGAAAGGGAAAGAAAATCAGTAATAATATTTTAAAACCTGCCAAGCGCATTCTGTATTAGGAGTCATGTATTGGGTATGTGCTGTATGTTGTTACTTACTTATCTTTGTTGTGGACTGCTGAGTGGCGGATGACATCTTTCCTGTAGACACTTGTGTAATCACACTCCTCACACTTGAATGGTTTGGTACCCTCATGATTGAACATGTGTTCCTAAAAAACAACCCACGAGACTTTTAGGAAACTGTGCATGTAACCTGAATGTTGTGATCTGTTTTACTGCGACCAACCTTGAGTGAGGACCAGCGCTTGCAGCGATAGTTGCACTGGAGGCACTTGAAGAGCTCTGGGTCATTGCCTTCATGAGAGTCCACGTGGAAGCGCAAATCTTCTTGAGTGAGGAAGCGTGAGCCACAGATCCAGCAGTTGTGAGGTCTCAGGAGCGGTTTGAGAGATTTATAGTACCGGCTGGAAGATAACCAAAAGAAAGAATGATTTTCTTATTGTAATAATATATAATATTATTTGTAAGACAACTTTATTTAAAGGGGGACACAAGAAGTCCATCATGTTCTTTCAATGACCCAGAAAAGTTTAAATAATATTTGTCAACATGGGCTGCGTCTCTCACCATATACTCAGAATATTCCCCTGGTTGCTGTCAGCGTCATCTATATTTCCTAATTCACTGTCAGTGGAGCACCTGTAGACTTTATACCATATGATATCTTAAGTTTGAGTTTTAGCACTCTAGCTTTTGGATTTGGGAGGGAGCTGTTCATTTTCACTAATATTTTTGGACAGTCTTAGACCTCAGAAATAACATGTATGAATTTTGAAAATGAGCATAGTTCCCCTTTAATAATGTGATACTTACTTTCTATTTATATACTTCTTATACTTCTTGCGAAGGAAACGCTTGGAGGGTCGGCCACGTTTCCTCTGGAAGAACTCCTCCTCTGGCTGTGTGTTGGATGAAGGGTCTTTGTTCTCGGAGTCTGATTGGCTTATTGCTGCCTCAGCTGTGTCTCCGTCGGTTACCATAGCAGGACCGTTGTTTAGTCCAGAAGAGCTCGCCTCTTCAGGTGCACTGGCATCCGCACTAACTCTGGGCTTCTTGGCAACACTCTCTGCTTCTATAACAAATCAATGAAAAAGGAGGATGAAAACAAAGCAGCCTACAATATATGGTGTCTCTCTGGCCTCTCTGTGCAGCAATTTGCTGTTTTTATTTCCGATCTGTCAAAGCTGAAAACTGACCTTTGCTGTTGTAGCCTTCTTCTATGAGGCTGTACTTCCTCGGACGGCCAACCTTACGTCGAGGACGTCCTTGAGAGGAGGAGGATATAGGAGGAGTGGGCTTCTTCATAATGGTAGGTGGTCTACCTTTGCAATCCTCATCTGCGGGGTTGTAGTCACTGTCCACTGAGAATTAGGACAGTAGTATAGAAAGGGATATATGACTATGACTCTTATCCTTTGACTGACTCACTAACTGAGAAAAGTATGAATGTTAATCTGTTTGGGGATTTAATGAAAATCTTCCTAACTGACCTCCGGGGTCATCAATAGCACCAGCATCCACAATGTCATCCTCCTCTTCTTCTGCTTGTTGGACAGCTTGAGCAGCCTTCGCCTTTGCTGCCTTCCTCTCTTCAGCTTCCTCCCTCTCTGCCTGGCGACGAGCAAACGTTTCACTTTTAGGAGGCCGACCACGTTTACGCTTCTTCGACATCTCACCTAAAAACCATAAGTCAAAACACAAAAAAAATAATTTAAAAAATTTTAAGAATCTAAGAACAAATAAAGCTGAATTTCCAGTCAAACATACGGCTCTGTGACACATAATTAACCATGCTGCTTTACCTGCAGGTTTGAAGTGTTTGTCTCTCATGTGGTTGATAAGTGTGTCTTTGGAGGCACTTTTGTATGGACACATCTTACACTTGAACTGCTGTACAATCACCACTTCCATCATCTCCTCCAACTCAGCCAGGTTTGGTGGTCTGTCTCCGGAGCCTTCAGCCACCGTTGATGTCTCCATCTCCCTGACCAGCCCAGCTTCATCCTGTGGCCCCTGGGAGCCTTGGGGCTCCTCTTGGCTGGGTGAGCACTGTTGAGCCAGCTCAGGCTCTGGATTGGAAGTGTATGTCCCACTGCTGCTGATGTAGGGCCCAGGCTGGCTCTCGCTGCACTCCAATGCCTCAGGAAGCCCGCCTGAACCTGCAGTGTCAGCCAGAGGGTGGTCTGATGAGGAGCTGTCATCGGCATACAGCGAGGCCTCTGGGCCATTGCTGCTTTCCATGTAACAGGAGTGCTGGGGCTGCTGTTGGGAGTGCTGCGGCTGGTCTGGATCCTGGTTCTGCTCGTCGTCATCATCATCATCATCGTCCCTCAGTTGATACCGCGAACAACCTGGTTGCTCAGAGTCTGCAGCTGCAACACACTCCCCTCCATACTCTGCCCCATACTGACGACTTGTCTGTGTCCTGTGGTCTGCACTACTGTCAATGTAACTCCGTGAATGATGTGGTTGCTCTCCATCATCCACTGCACACTCCAGATACCCGGCGCTGCATTCTACCACATAGTGGCCTCGGCTGGTAGGGTTTGAGTCGGCCCCACTGCATTCCACATATCCAGGCAGGTCCTGGTCACTGTTATCCCCACTGTAGTCAGGGAACCCTGACTGGGAGCGTGTCTGGTCGGGTTCCTCCCCTGAACACTCTGCATAGGAAGATGAAGACTCCCCTGTCTGGTCTGGACCATCTGCACTGCAGTCCATGTACTGGGAGGGGTGGGAGTGCTGGGGCTGGTCAGGGTGACTGCTGCTGTCCTCTGGGTAACCTGAGTGACCTGGCTGATCATCGGGCTGGTCAGGTTCGAGGTTGCCCTGCAGGTCTCCCTGGTCCCTACAGGTAGACGTGGGGCCTTCAACAAGAGCCTCTATGGCTATACGATCAGACAGGGCCGAAGATGACATCTGGGCTACCATAGGAGCTCCTACAGTGGACAAATGCATATAGATGGATCATGCATGATTTATCAAAAAGGATTTCCACACTGTGTGCTATCAACTTCAGTGGATTTGATATTACGTTAAACCTTGTTAGAAGACTAAACTAAAGTTGGGTCATAACAAGATGACATGGAAAGGTTAAATAATTTATCCTCTCTATGAATCATTGCTCAATGAGTCACATCCCACCCACCAGACCATACTGTTTCTATTATACAGAAACATGGTCATGATTTTCTCATTAAATTTAAAAATGCACTTACCATCATCTGGTCCCTGTAATATCAGATACTGGGTTGTTTCTGCACCTCCGTCCTCTGCACTGGTCACAGCTATGCAACCTAACAAATGAACAGCACACAGGATCAGAAAGCTGCTACTTTATGGTAAACTAATCAAAGTGACACAACCTTATAGCTGCTTAAGCAATGATATGACAGAAAGTGCAGTGTCAGTAGAAATACCATTCATGATATCAGGGCCGATGGTGGACTCTATGATCTTGTCAATGGCAGACCCGAGGTCTGACGAGGTAGAAGCTGTTGAGTCAGAAACCATCATGGCTCCTTCAGACGCAGCACTGGAGTGGACCAGCACTTGGGCTGACTCAGACACCAGCACTGACTGAGTCACCGTGGAGACGCTGGACACGCTGGTGGACTGGGCCACTGAGGAGGAGTCTGGGAGGTGGACTGACGAAACTCTTACGTCTGTACTGGAGCTGGTTTCTGGGATGAACACCTTGACAGGGAGGGGCCAAAACATGATGACGATTAAGAACTTTTATGACAAAAACCAAACTTCTGAATCTGGTTTTGTTGCATTTAGTGCATGACTGTTTTCTCCCACACATGCATAAAAAAAATCTGATTTATTTTTCTATTAATAAAAAAGCTTACCACAAGTCCCTCTGAGCTCTGTCCCACATGGCAGTCAGACTCTGGGGCTTGAGCATGACTGGCAGCAGCATCACTGCTGTCTGCAGACATGGCCTCTGATGACTCCATACCCATGCCGCTTTCAGACGGCTCCTCCATCCCTGAGGGACCTGCATCACTGCTGCTCTCCACCTCATTCTCCTCCGAATCCATAACTATCCACGAAAATGAAACATAAACTTAATATCAGATTTGAAGTTTGTGTCATCTTCAAAGCATGCCTTGGGGATTACTGCAAGATCATTGTGTTAAGATGCACACAACTCATGTCTAGTTCTTCAGTTTCTTGCCATAGGACATCTGTTTGAGTGCTTGAGTGTCTGCACAACTTAACATATTTTGTAGTCTTAGCTACGTGTCACTAGATAGACAGTAAAACGCTGTCAACTGTGATGAAGCAAGGACATATAACATGGAAAAGGGTAACTTAAGTGATCAAATTTCCAGAAAATACAATATCCTGTTTCTTAAAGTTATTTAATGTATGTATACAGTTTATATTTTGTATGTCATTAGGAGGTTTTATATGAAATGTGATGTCAGTGGTGGGTTTGTGGGATTGTACCAAATAGAGTGCACATGGAAACAAAGTTTAAAATAGTTAGCTGGGCAATATTTATATCCAGGGATGGAAAAGAACAGATGTACTCTAACACAGACTTTTGTTATACTGACACGTCATTTTCTCAAACTTTATACTTTAACCTGACTACACTGAATGAGGTGAGTGAGATTGGGATACTAAGTGCAAGTAATACTGTGTGTCTGGATGCAAGTCCTTCAGCCCAGAGCATTTACACACGGTTATTTTCCAACATTCATTCAGTAAGTGATGTTGAGTTCGTTATTCATTAACTCTTGATTAGAGATAAGTGTAGTGAACACAGAACTGGTTCTCTCTGGCAGCCTCTCTGTACAAGTCATATTAGCATTTACCTAAGCTAGCATCTGTGCATCAGTTAGCTTCATTAAGTGTTTTCACTCAAGGACGTTAATGTTGGTGTGACTCAAAGATCTCTCTACTAGGGATGAACAGTTCACAGTGTGACTGATCAAGTGTGACTATACTTGTAAGATGACATCGGTGACTGAACGCTGAAAAGTTATTTAGAAACTTGATGCCAGGGGAACTAACGGTAGCTCACGGTGAACCAGAACAGCTGACGTTAGCTTTTAGCTAGCTAGCGAGCATTGTTGACAGCTCCGTGTCTTGTTCTGTGAAGCTTCAAAACAGATATAACTGTCCTACAATCTTAGCTTGAGTGGTTGAGTGGATAACGCTTTGGAGTGAAGTACATGTCACCGCTCTAACCATGTCAACAAATCGGGTGTAACAGCGTCCAACACAGCGTGTGCTAGCCGTTTTAAACGGGCCCAGCTGCCCTTCATCCTGCCTGCTCCGCGTCGCCATTTTACACCAGGCAGCCCCGTTTTACACTCAGGCATTCTGAGAGCTCTACTGGGGACCTCGAGGGCCTGAGCTGCGGCAGACCGCCCAAATTCTCTCCCTGAAGAAAATGAAAATATTTTCCCTCTCCGGCATTAGAATCTCCACGCTTTTTTCTTACCTTATATTTTCGAGCAGAGAGGTATCCTTTACTGGAGATGCGCTAAATAGAACAGAAATTAGTAACCGATAATTGTTGCTCCATTCTAGTCGGGCGCCATGAGACTCTCCTTGCTTCCTGTCCGCGGAACCGGATCTTATTTATTATCTTTGTTGTAAACCTTTCGATGTTAAACCAAACAGTGATATGTTTACCAGTTTTACCAGTTTATGCCTACTGATAGATTGCTTGTTGTGTGTTGTTTCAGATATTCCGTATATGTGATGTTTATAAACAGTAAGTGGACTATTGTTTTGAGAGGAAGGCGTATTACGCAATTGCATGCGGAGTAATATGCATACACTCCGGGCTGTTGTTTCAGTGGAAAGTTAATAATCGATGTTGCAGAAAATAATAAAATTATATTTATAAAGTCAAGGTCACAGTTTGTTCTTGCGTTTTTTTTTTTATTGTTTTTGGGACGTGAATTAAAAATGTCGAATAATAATACCGTGCTGGCATGACAGTAAATGTTGAACAGTTGAGACAGCAGACAGTGGTATGTATTTCTCACAGAATGTTTATTGCATTGAAAGTTGAAACTTTAATACAAAACATATCGGTCTCATAAATAATTTCAGTGAAGGAGACATACATTGTCTTCCAGTGCAAGTAATTGGCTTTGAAGCCATTTTCAGAGATACACACATATATTTATACAAAACAAACAAGCTCTAGGACACAAAAATAATATTAGATAATGTTATAAATACCAAAATAATCTAATACTGTTAAGAATCTGAACCTGTCAGACATAAAGAAATTATTTAGCAAATCTGGAATCCAGATACATTTTAAGAATATTTTAATTGTGGTTATGGGTCTCAAATTTTAGACCACCTTAACCAACTAGTTCACAGATTATCAGACAGAGGGCAGGACAGCACCAGAGATCACAATAGGCTTTGCTTTCCTTTGGGCTTTTAAGTTATTTTAAGGCCAATGCTGTATGTTATAGAATTAGCCAACGTCAATGATGGCCAAATATTCACATCCCAGAAAGCACACACATCATATAACAGGCGCTATACACAAATAATGCATCACATTTTCCCTGACACCTGCACAGGAGAGAGAAATAGGTGCTACCACATTACAGACGATTTCCAGCTCATCCCTTTGTGTTCACGTCCTCAATACTGAGTGCCTGAGGCATCTGAGCACTTCAGGAGGTCATACTTCACATAGCCGACACGATCCACCTGCCTGCGGGAGTTCATACGCCAGTAGAAGCGGTCCCGGCAGAAGTAGATGTGACCTAAAGCAAAAATATTGACATTAATAACTAGAATCAAACATGAGGATTCTCACATGCAACAATCTACTGTTATATGTTGTGTATTTATAGCTCAGTAGATAAATATTTGAAGTTACCTTTGTACTGGAACACATCATGAGCATCATTGGGGACGCCGCCAAAGACAGCATCTGTGTATCTGGGGTAGCCTTTGTCGATTTTCTGGTCCTTCACATCAAGCCTGTGTTGATCATAGTAGAGATTGTCATTAATAATGACTAAAACCGTCAGCTGTCTCAAATCATAGACTCTGGGTATGTTGTAAAAAAGCTTTACAGTTGATTGGAAAACCACAGTGGAGGTGGGGTTTAACTGGCGTGCTCATAGGGCAGACAGAGTTGAATTTGAGCTGGAAATCTTCCAGCCTCCCATCCTTACTTCAACCATAAATCTAACTCACCTCCAGTAGTTCTCCCCACTGAAGAGCAGCACTTTGCCCTTCCCCCTCTGCAGTGCTCCCTCCACCTTCTGAATAGTGTTGGGGAGGCCGAGCTTCTCTATGCTGCGGGGACCCAGAACACTCTTTCCTGTGTACACCCAGAATCGGGTCCCTATAGAAGGAAAACAGTCATTAGAAAAAATGGTCTTGCACTTTTGGCTTAAGTGCCAGTGGTCCATTATGCACTGTAGGAAGCTTTATTACCTGAGAAGAAGTACAATTTCCTGGTCAGCGTGTTCTCAAAGGCAGAGTCAATGACTGCTGGCAGAGCGGGCCACCTCTCAGAAATAGAAAATGGTCCCTTGAGCCCTCCATTGCTCCCGCTGGTCATCTTCCAGTAATGTCTGTTGATCGAATCATGTAATTAACACATCAGCGCCGGTGCTTTATGTTTCTGTTTTTTTTTTTTTTTAAAGAGACTGATTTGCTTACCCGTCCTTGAAGAAATGTAGTTCTCCCTCAATCACAGTGATGGTGTCAAATTTAGTCACTTTGCACGCATCTATGGACGGATCCACAGGTCGAGTGGTGGTAGTGGCGGTGTCAGGCTCATCTGTAGGGTCAGTCTCATCTGTGTAGGGGGTAGTGGTGGTGGTGTCGGGTCGAGGGGGGGTGGGATCAGGGCTTGTTTTGCGTCCTGAAAAAAAAAAAAAGCGTCAGTCGAGAGAAAGTGTTGAGAAGTTGGAAATTTAAACATTTTCATGTGATTTTACATGACGACGCTGTTTGTTGTGACCTCACCATAGAGGTACTGAATGCCCTCAATGTCGTCTTCATGGAGGGAGAAGTTATCCACGTAGCTGTACATGGGGAACATGAGAGCCTCTCTTATGTTGGAATGGTCGAGGCCAAGGGCATGTCCAAACTCATGGGCTGCCACCAGGAACAGACTGTAACCTGGAACACAAAGAGTAAGGAATATTGTTGAATGGCACGAGTTAAGACATGAAGTATTTTCTCTACTCTACCTCCTCCAGGTTATATTCATATAACCTACCCTGGTCAGGACAGAAGCCCCATTTCTTGTCATCATCATAGTTGTCAGTGGTAGCGCACCACATCTTGCCATCCCCTCGTCCCTCGCTTGTGCATGAGTCATACTCTTTACCCAGGAACACAAAGGGGAAGTGGCACGGCGCTCCATCAGAATTTCCACCGATTGTAGTGGTGTCTGGCCAAACAAAGACATAACAACAACAACAGTAAGAAAACAAGCCATTGTGGTGGCACTGTGCATTATTTATGCATTGTGGTTCCTGTCACTCACCACGACTGGGACAGAATCCATATTTCTGGTCTCTGTCAAAGCTGCTTGTGGTGGCACACCAGCGGTAGCCGTCACTACGGCCCTCTGTGGTACAGCTGTCATATTCCTCCCCCTGAAAGACGAAGGGGAAGACACACTCTGCTCCGTCTGCGTTTCCTCCAAAGGTGAACAGAACTGTCAGGATGAGAAAAAGGGGCAAGGATGAGCAGGTGAAGCGAATCAGCATACCGCTAAAGCAATCCTCATCTGGCCGACCTCTGACCTGTGATTCCCCTTGCAGAATAAATTGTCAAGCTTACGTTCACTTGGACAGAAGCCGAATTTCTTGTCACGGCCGTAGTCAGCTGTGGTGGCGCACCATGGCAGGTTGTCTGAACGCCCATCAGTGGTACAGGTGGTGTAGGATTTGCCCTCAAAGGTGAAGGGGAAGTGGCACATGGCGCCATCACCATTCCCATAGCGAGTCTTCACAACTTGGATGACAGAGAAAAAACACATTCAATGCAATGTATACAGTGAACACTGGGGGGAGACAACCTCATATTAACTGTTGGTGGTTGAGTTTTTTTTTTTTTCGGTATGTGTGATTACCTGGTCCTTTTCCCAGGGTCCAAAATTCATCATCGTCAAAGTGGGCATCACCCTGCATACCCTCACCAGGGGGATAAGCGTGAGCCAGAAGACCGTCCTTACCATCAAATGGGTACGGGTCTCCGTGGTCTGAATAGAAAATTAAAGTGCACATCAGTTTTTGATTTTAGACTTGTGTTTAATACAAAATTATAACGCAGCAATGTGACAGCATCAATATGGAAAAGACAGATGACAACTGCACAAACACATACCGGCTTTTCCAAATGAAATCATGATGTCAGCCGTTCCATCATAAAGGCGGGTAAAAGTCAGAGGGGTCACGTCACTCCACACCTTGAAGGCTCTGGCAAAGGCGTCATCAACCAGGGAGCTCTCCAGGTCTGGAGTGTAGTTAATGATCCTGTGGAGGAGAGCAGAATGACACTCTGCTATCAGGCTTGTAATCAAAGATACTTGGTGGTATACCTGCATCAGAGATGCTCTCTGTATCTGGTGCCTTGCATTGCAAAGCACAAGCGTTATAATGTCATCAAGTCTATTAACAGAGTCTTTCTCTCACCTGTAAGTGACATCGTTATGGTCCCATTTGAGGTCTCCAGCAAATGTTTGGTAGTTGGCCACATCAGGAACTGCACAGCGAGGCTGTTTCATTACTTCTACAGTGGCCTTATCCAGCTTTCCGGTCTCCTCCAGCCCCATCTGCCTCTGCATCCTCTTCAAAGCCTTTTCGGTGGACACCATAGACTGGAAGCCACTGCGGTGCAGTGTTTCCATGTAGCCAAACTTCTTGAGATAATTCTGGCAGGAGAACGTGAGAAACCACATTCATGAGTCCAAGTGAATGATTGTATCATGAGCAGAGTAGAGTGGGTCCTTGTGAAATAAACTTTAGTTTGAAAAACAAATTAAATTCTGTCCTCTCACTGTTACACCATCTCATAGCTTGAATTCAGAGAAAAATATTTTTCTTTTCATTAACATTATGATTGAGATCTCTGCTCAGATAATTACTTCCCCAGACAGGCTGATTGCACACAGTTTTGGGAATTTCAATCTATCAGGACAAAATGAGCCATCTGCTACTCACCTCTGCCAGCTCCGTATCAGTCATGTTTTTGAGGATGTCTCCTGGGAAGGTGACAAAGCGGGACTTGACAGGAATGCTCCATCCGTTCTGAACGCTTATCCCCAAAATTAAACACACAGCTAACGCACAGCACCTCATGATGAGACCTGCTGTAGATTTCTGCAAAATGTAACAAAAATATATGTATATGCACCAAGAGCCTTGCAGTGAACGACTGCTCAGTTAGACAAAAAGAATTAAAAAGCTTCTCAGCTGACAATCAGCAGTGTTTCTCCCTCACTGCTGCTTCCTTTTTTGTTTTGACTGGTGGCTCTTGTTGTCTCTGCTGTGTGCCCTTGGTTGTGGAACCTGTTTTTAAGCAATGTGACGACTTAGTCACCTAACCTCGCCCCCGCCTACTACTAACCTCAACCCTCCCACTTACATCTTGACAGACTGCGTGCTGAATGGGCAAGGGGAATTTCCAAAATATCCACATTTAGCTTTACCTAACAACTTGTGAGTGGTTAGCTAATTGCTCTTTTTTGGACATATGTCAAGTTGGAGGGTGTGAACAATGGCAGTGGTGGATAAGACCAATTATGGCAATTATTATGGTTGCATTCATATCATGTTATAAAGTAAAGCATGCTGCCTAAAACCCACACAAATAATCAAGTAACAAATTATTTAGAAAGCTCTTAAAGTTGCTGTTACGTCTTAAAAAACTGGTTACAAAATAACTTTAAGGAAATATCCCAAAGAGAGCATAAACACAGTGTTTAGATGTGCAGTGTACATTGGTGTTATCCTCTTTTAATTGATGCAAAAAGCTATTCTTGACATGTTCATGTATTTTTACCTGAGTGCAACACACTCATCATGGGACCCAGCCAGACACTTCTGTTATTTAAATGCACAAAGTAATGATAAAAAAAAGTTTGTTCCACTTTTTTTTTTTTATAAATAGAGATTTGTTTCCGCTTTATCTATAGTTGGGTCCTGAATAAATGTCAAACTAGGCCAAGCCTGAAGTAGATTCTTATGGAGAAATTCTCACTTGCTATTTTTTGGGTGGGATTTAATTGAATTCAAAGTTTTATGACAAATGACTGAGGTGGTTAATAAATCCCCATGTCACTGTGATGTGATTTGTTGCAGTATTACAATATTGTTGTTGGCAAGATTTTGGGGAACTACATGCTTCATCATCACTGTATGCTCTTGCTGATGCAACATCATCATTTGCTTCATCTCCAAGATGACCCAATTTATTAGCAATGGCTTATATGTCTCATTTGGCAATGACTAGTTTCCCTTTTGTTCCCACAAAGCAGATCTTCTCTGTTTCTCATGCACATCTCATCAAAACACAGGTTTGCTTCCAAAAACAACACAGTGACAACTTTACTGTGTATTCCAAAGAGCAAGTTCTGCGTTGGCTAATCCGTAATCTTGAGAGTAGACCCACTAACTATGTGCAGGAGTGTGTATATGCTGGTACATGTTGATATTCTGGGGTATGCAAGTATCAAGGTGTTGTGGGCAAGAATGTGTCTCAGCTAGCATATCATGACTCACTTGTGTTCCCACATGAATGGTCAAAGCTGCAGATGAGGGGCTTTTTTTCAGTGAGCACGCTGCTGACATCCTTTCTTTCCGTGCAAACATGTTTACTCAGTTGCTCGAAAACAAATAACTCTTTTTAACTGATGAGCCAAGTCAAAATACTTCTTGTCATTGTCCAAGCCATGTTACAAAAGTATCAGCTGCAACTTAGACAGACTTTATTAATTTGGAGAGTTAGAAAGAATTAAAGGAATAGTTTATTCCCCAAATGACCATTTGTATGTCAGTTAGTTGCCCTGTGTTACGCTGAGTTCATGAAGAAAACTATTCTACATCTCTGGTGAACAAAGAATCCAAAAACGGAGGAAATGCTCAATGAATTGAAGTCATAGGGGTCCATGTTTAACAACAGACAAAATATATCAAAACATCAGTTCACAAAGTCTCACACAACTATAATCGAAGTCTTATTTATTCAGTTCTAGTATCAGCACTTCCCAAACATACAGCCCTTTGTGATCGGGAATTGAAGAAAGTGAAACGTTTTGCTCTCTTTAAAGCCAGACTCCTTTGACAAAAACAGCAATTTTACCTCGCTGAACACAGGAGCTGCTGGTCTACTGCTGCCTCAATCAGTTGGTTTATGCCATTGTGTGACTTTGGTGTTTTAAAGGATTGATTCGATTCAGCAAAGTCACATAATAACACTAACTAACTAACTGATCAAGGCAGTGGTAGACCAGCAGCTCTCATGTTCAGTGTGGTAAAATTACTGTTTTTGTCGATGGAGTCTGGCTTTGAGGAAAACATAGATACATTTCTCTGGAAAGGGCTGTCTGTTTGGGGAGTACTAAGCATACAACTGGATAAATGGGACTCCAACTTTACTGCATGAGTTGTGTGAGTTTGTAGACGGATGTTTTGATGTAGTTTTGCTGTTGTTAAACGCAGCTCCCATGACTTCAGTTCATCAAGAATTTTTGGATTCTTTGTTCAATGGAGGCATGCAAGAAAAAACTGTTCTTCACAAAAGCAACATAACATGTGGTGAAATGCCTTATATGGTCATTTTGTACCTATTGGTGTCGTTATGAAGAGGTGGTGTGAGGACTCAGACCTGTGGTTTGGTGAGGAAGGTGTCCTTCCTTGTATCTGAATTAGTGGTTTCCTGAAAAGGTTGATGCTTCACACATTTTGACACATGCATCATTCATCTCTCAATTTTTAACTTACTGTTGACGTGCCCACAAAATTATGTCATTTCCTCTACCCATTAAGTACTTCCTCTTTGTTTCAATGTTGTGTCTGTTGTTTTGTTTTCTCACGGACAGGAATACATGTCTTTTGTGTAGTTAGGTCAGTTTGTCTAAACAGGCATTATAAAGTTTAGATATATCATGTGCTCCCACTCTTGATAGCTCACACAACGCTTCAGATCTCTACAGTGATACTGCTGGTTCAGAACGCACTTGTTTGAAAGGGTATTCAAGAATGTCAATTTCCTTTATTTTTTAATGCTTGTTGGCCTTTGCTGACTCTTATTTTATATCCACGTTTTTAACACGATATTCTATAAAACAAACCAAACACACTGTTCCTGGAAAACAGTAAATGTAACTCCGCATGAACTGGAAAATGTCCTTTGTTTTCAGAGGGTATTGACATTTATAACAAACATGTGTTACATAACACACATTTATATTGTAGGGCTTCATGAATATTTTGTATACGTGGATTACATTTCCTTCAGACTGAAGCAGCTCTATCCCTCTTGTAATGCGCAGACCGTCTTTAATTTGATGTAGTTTTTTACGATCATTCAGACACAATCATAAGGTTATTTCTGTTTATATGTGGCTCCTCAGTGGATCCCCAGGCCGCCTTTGAAAACATCTGCCACTGATTTTACGTGGCGTCAAAGGCTTAATGAAAACGGCTCCATGCATTTTAACAAATGCCACATTTCATTTGGTTTCACCACTTTGCTTCCAAAAAGACGTCTGGCACAGAACCTCGAAAAATACACATTTTTTGTGTGGCATACTTCCCAAAATTGCCCTCAATCACAGCACAGCCTGTTGGCACATACCACCATGACTGGATGAGGTGGCCAACTGCGTCATCGGAGAACTGGATAATATCATAGTTGAGCGGCAAAACCCTCACAGCTCACGTGGGCGGGATCTTTATGTTTAAGTTAACCACGCAATAACAGAGTCATGGAATACTTTCTATTTTTTTTATGGAGCTTCAAAAACACAAAGAGGCAAAATAAAACAAAATCCTTCCTACTGCATGTTGTATACATGGTGTAAATGTTGGCAATTTAAGGTCACTAAGAGCTTAAGGTGAAAACTCATATAAAGCACTGTGTTCTCACCAAAACTCATTATGTTTTATGTGCTGATTTTATTTAGCTGGTCTAGATTCTTCAGTGTTTACAGTTCAGCACTGTATTGCAAGTTTTGCAACCCCGTCCTTAATTGTGACATGCCCTGTTTAGTTTCTACCCTGCCTTGTTAAAGCAAACTGTTTATGTCTTATGGTATGTTTCTAGCAGGCAGTTATAAATGCAAAAATCACTTCCTGTCTGCCACAGTTGATGTGGTTCTTTGGCCAGCTTCCTCGCTCAGCTGCGTTGTGTTTTATGACGACTGGTTTGTTGACTTTGTGGTGGGACACGGAGACTGTGCAATACTGTGTTTGATGTGGAGGGAGTGTTACCCCATCACCACGTCCAGGTACTTTACCCAGCCCTGCTGAGTCTGCTGTGCCTTGCAGTTATTCTGGGAATAGTTTTGTTTTTATACCCCACTAAACTTTCTATTTATTTTGGCTTTCCAAGAAGTTTCAATCTGTGTTTCCTGTGTTTTATTTTCAGTCATTCTGTGTCCCTCGCTTCATTATTACACTAACAATGAAACTGAAACAGTAATGAACAGCATGCTTAATGTATTGTCTCTAAATATTTGTAACCCTTTTTAATTTGTCAAGACACTGTGCATGCTTGTGGGTGAAACTGGCAAACAAAGATCCTCAGAGCGCAACAAACAAAACTTATGACACAACCAAAACAAAAACTGATCAAAACAAGCAATTGCCAGGGGCGGAAACCACGTTGTGCCCTCCGAGCCCTCAAGTGTCACTTATATAACGGCTTGTCTGTAATGAGTCATAAGTCAGCACGATAAGTTAGACAGAAATAATTCCATGAACAAACTTTAAACAGTTGCCATAAAGTTGTGTACAGTCATAGGAGCGGGACTGTAGGAGCACAAAAGGCCGCAGCTTTGACTCATGTCTCCCTGGAGTGTTACTTCTGCTTCACCAAACACTTTATCAAGATGGAGACTATTACTCACCTTTGGGAATATTACTGCTTAGTGTGCCAATACTTGTCCATACAATATTTCAGCGTAACAGTCAAATAATCTGCTGACTAATGAGACAGAGGATTGTAAAATAGAACAGATTCCAATTCAGAGTACAATAACATAAAAACATTTTAACATTTTAGATGCATTACAGTACTTTCAGATGCTGATATTAATAGTAATAATAATGATCCTCATGGTGATGTGTCATCCTTGTCACATCCAGCCCACAATGAACAATACAAAAACTGGGTTAGGGTAAAGTAGGTCACTGCAAGATGACTCGACGATATTGCGACAAAAGCAAATAAACGAACAAAACTAAATGTGGATAATAGTTGTGTTAATCTTATTCTCCTGAAACCTTGTATCGGTCTTTAGACTTCATCTGGCTCACATTAGCAGACAACAACCTTTCTCCATCTTGATATAGGGGAAATGAAGTTCCACCACGCTGCCAGGGATCAAAGCACACTGCCATGTCAAGCTGATCAAAGCTGTAAAAAACATGCATGTCATATAAACCATTACTGCTTATCGCTGTTTTCTTTCCCATTGCTGTGGAACCGGCTCTTTGCTAGCAACCACAGACCAAAAATGCACATTTCTTCTGCTTCCACTCAGGTACTCTACAGCATTGGGACACTTTGGTATACCAATGTGTGAAACAGGATATGACAGAAAGTCCTGGAAGAATACTGATGTTTGGCAATGACTTTGTATGGATACATAGTGCCTGATTATAACATTGTCCGTGCTTTGTTGAGTAACTTGTGGCCTTATGAGAACCAAATATGCAATCTTCAGTGTGTGTACATGGAAGAGGTGTAGACTTGAGTCACATTATGACTTTAGACTCCTCTTGACAAAATCAAAAAAGACTTGCAACTCAGTTTGGACTTTACACCAATGACTCCTGACTTCACTTGGACCAGATTAAATAGTATGTTGAATAAAAAGCTTGCTATAAATCACTTTATTTCCCATATTTTCTTGAATCAGGTAATGTCAACACTTTTCATTCCCAGCAAGTCAAATCCTAATTTTCCAGATCCACTTTGAACCAATCCAACAGCATTCAGAGAACTTGCAGGAGAGAACCATAAAGAACTAGCTTTACATTACTGAGCTTCAGTTGGAAAAAGTGATATCAAAGATGATTTCGTTTGAGTACAATACTAAGTAGTGCTTAACAAAAAATGATTAGCAGTATGCAAAACATGTGGGTCAAAAGTAACAGCTGATGATGCAACAATGTCCAACTTTGTCTGACATTTGAAGTTGCACAGTAAGTCAAGGCTAATGTTGACGTAGATGATGAGCTAATGCTTAGCTAACGTTATTCATTATTAAAAATGGCATTACATTTGAATAAAAGTGCATTATGACATGTTTAGGAGTCAAAACCAAAGTCTAGGGCTTGGGACTTGTTAGTGTTGACTAGGGACTTAAGTGCAAAGACTTGAGACCTACTTTTGACTTGAAAAACGACGGCCTGGTCCCACCTCTGGTACGTGGTCCACCTGTGTGAAACATTACCATGATAGAAGTAATTTTGGTACGTATACACATCCACAGATACATTTGGCATTCTCTGCCTTTATCAGATAGTGACAGTGGATAGATGACAGGAAATGAGACGAGTGTGATATGGTGAATGACATCCCACAGAGGCTCCTAGCCGGAAACAATCTAGGGACATCGTGGTTCATGGTCGGCGCCGTGACCCCCTTAAGGCCACCAGGCCACCCCAGGGAGATATAATTTCAAGTGATAGTGTAGACAATTTGTAATTATATAATATCACAAAGAAGCAGCAGGCGTGTTTGGCCGAGAGCCATGCATGAGGGTAGACTGCGTATGCTGAGGCGTGGGCTGCCACTGCAGAGCAAGTCCAGGCAGGCGGAGCTGTGTTGACTTTATGGACAGCCATCTTTCACCACCACCGTTAAAAGCTAATTACTGCCAGTCATAAGCAGCTGCCTTTATGGGCGTTCCATCCTCCGCCATCCACAGCACAGCCGCAGGGAGTGACAGCATGGGCCACGATGGGAGCTCTGATTCCACCAAATATTATTATTGCTTGTTTAACTGCGTATGGAGCAACGCCTCCATAACTTTTTAAAGAGTTGTTTTCAAAATCTGCCCCAACGAACCAACGGCCTGTAAAGCAAAACAAAAAAAAGTGCTTTGTTACAGATAGGGATTTTGTGTTATGATAACAAAGAGCCATGTATGGTGAAGTCCATTCAACAGGTTTTTAAAACCACCATCTCAGAAAATGGGAAAGGGACGGGAATTTCCCCTTCATGATAAAGGACAAGCAGCTGATAGCAGGCGGGAAGTGAGTCAGGCTCAGCACTTCAGCTGGCTCTGCACACTTTGGTTCAGACTTGTTGAGGCAGGCAGTTATCCCTCCTTTTGATGTGTGTTTGCCAGGGTTAGAGCTCTCTGTTACCGTATGTGGGGTTGCCAGAGTTTGAACTCGCGTGGCCCAAGATAAATGCAACATTTCCCTCCAGGACAAAAACCCAGATTGTTGTGCACACACTGTGTCATATTCCTGTAATGCAGCAAAACAACATGAACCCTGAGATTACTGTTAGTGGTTTTACATTTGCTGATGACTCTGCCTGTGTCACTTAAGTGGACAGCAGTAGATCTGGTGTTAAATTATGTCAAGCATAGACTTTTTCCCTTAAAGGAATACTTGAACCACAAAATGATGCATGCATTTGAACTCTGCTTGTGCATTCTATAGAGTTTCCCAAACGTCTATTCATTTGTGTGTGAGACTGCTCATGCAGAAATGTTTTAAATAGTAAGTGTTTTGTGAAAATGCATGTTTTGAATGTACTGAGCATACAACCACATAAACGGGATTTGGGTTATACTGCATGAGCTGTGTGAGTTTTTTGCAAACAGATGTTTTGATATAGTTTTGCTGTTATTAAATGCAGCCCCCCCTTTACTCCAATTCATCAAGTATTTTCTCTGTTTTAGAATTTTTTGTTTTTTGGAGGCATGCAAGAAAAAAAAGTGCTCATCACAAACTCAACGTAACACAGAATGAGTAACTGATATACAAATGGTCAGTAGGGGGTGAGGTGTTTCTTTAAGTGCATATTCATACAGATTCTCTAATGACATGCCTTTTATGGTCATTTTGTACCTATCAATGTCCTAATGAGGCGTGGTGTAAAGTTTCAGACCTGTGGTTTTGTGAAGAGGGTGTTCTTCCTTCACACATTTTGACGCATAGGCTACATCAAATGCCTAATTTACTGTTGACGTGTCCACAAAATGTTGTCATATCCTCTTCTCGTTAAGTTTTCTTCATAAATTAGACATGTCATAGGATGAGTAATTCCTATACAAATGACCATTTTGTGGGTAAAAAAAAAAATCCTTTCAGAAATCTGTTTAAAATGCCTTAAGAATGGACAATTGAAAAATTGCATTCACAGCCTGTGTATCCTGTAAGTACAGCCAGAGCACAGCATGGTTTTGGCACAGTGACAGTATGTGGGTGATCTTATGTGGATGTGGGAACATTTTCTGGATCATACCTTTAGAATCTCTTTGAGATAATCAACAACTTCAAACAACAGTTTCATGTTCAAAAATCTAGAAATAAAAAGAAAAACGCAGCTTATGATTAAAATAGATGATACACTATCTTGTAAATTCAACTGTGTGCTCCTTTGAAGTTTTCACTTTACAGAGATGTGTAAAACAGTTTAAGCCCAATGTAACCAAGCACATTTTTCCTTAAAGGAACAGTTCACCCCAAAATCAAAAATATTTTAAATATATGTTACATATTTATCCTCTTACCTGTGGTGATATTTATCAGTCTAGATTGTGTTGGTGTGAGTTGCCGAATGTTGGCACTATCGGCTGTAAAAACGTCTTCCTTCTCTCAAATATAACAGAACTAGATGGCACTCAAAGTGCCAAAAAACCCCCAGCAATGTCTCTTTCTAGAAATCATGAGCCTCTTGTCCATGCGTAGACGCAGTGATACAGTTGTTGGGTGTAGTTCGATAGAAAGAAAATAGTTCCTACATAAAAGTGCTCACAACAAGGTCTGTGGATTATCTTGAGTAACAGGGTCATGATTTCTGAAAAGAGACATTGATTTTTTGGCGCTTTGAGCACCACAAGCCCAGTGACATCTAGTTCCATTATAATAAAGAGGAGGCAGACATCTCTACAGCCGACATCTCCAACATTCGACAACTCACACCAAAACAATCTAGACTGATAAATAACACTACAGGTAAGAGGAAAAATATGCATATTTGATTTTGGAGTGAACTGTCCCTTTAATTCCACGCAACAATGATTCTAATGTGGTGCTTAAGATTGCACATTATTTGATTTGGGGGAAAATAATTGAAATTCATGGTCTTGTTGCTTCATGTTGTTTCTGAACACCATGTGGCTGAACTGAATCCAATGTGCAAATGCATGCAGTAGGGTTTTTGTTTTGGCTCTCTGGGCTAATTGTGGTGTCTTGAGGATATTAATCAGCCAAATGGTCTTTGGAGCCACCATCAGAAGATTTTAAATAAAAGTCCATGGATGCTGAAGGGGCTATCAGGACCTGTGGGAGAGGCTTAATGAAGGAACCAGATGTGACCTTGGTACCCTCCACCAGAGAGCCAGCTCAACAGCGAGCACTCCTGCTGCTCAGTTTTAATCAAACATACAAAATATTCTCTACCAGCAGGTGGCAGTCCGTCACAAGGACAGTCAATGATGCCAAAAGAGAGTTAGAAATAGAGCTCTGGTACAGGGAATTAGTGTCAGGAAGAAAATGCTGCATCAAGCTTTACCAGCCAGTACTGTATGAGGAAAACCTCTCTTTTGCCAAGGGAAGCAAATTATGCTACTAAGCAAAGAATAAAAACATCTCTGCTCCATCTGCCCCTTGAAAACATATTTTTAAATGACGCTCTCTGAACCATTTATTGCATCTTTGAGTTCACACAAGAGCCAATACTCCCTTTTCATGTTACAACCTTGCTTCAACAATGTTTTTCAAAATACCTCCTGAGGCAGAGATTTGATAAAAAGGGAGATAAAATATTGATGTGGTTCTAATTTTGTAAGGCTGTTTGGTGAATAATTGATTATTAGAGGAGATTGTTGTATTTGCAGAACCCTAATGTTGTTTTATTGAAGGGTTTTCACACTTTCTGTGAGCGCTTATTGCTTTTTTCTCGGAGGTCCGGTGAGTGGGATGAAACTGTTTCTGAAGGAGTGTAAAACACAATCGATCGCACTGTTTTTGGTGCTATAGCACCTTTAGGTAACATTCACAGCTAAAGATGATAGCAGTGTATCTGCTCGGTGTGAACGCTTTGCTATATCTCAACTGTTCATCTAAAGTATTGCATATCATTACATCCTGACAGGCCGTGTTCAGTTGCTGTTGCATGCAAATTTTCCATCTGCTGCAAATTTGCATCCACTCATTTTTTTTTTGCATCTTCTCGTTTTTATGCTCATCAGTGTGGATGCAGCCTCTCATTAGCTGCGACGCCAACCAGGAATTGATGTTCCCAGACTTCTGTATCATGACACAGATGAGTCTGACACAGATGCTCTTTCAGCAAAAGCAGAATTGTTGGCCTTGTTTTTATGACTCATTGCTTTCCTGTGAAATCACACGTGCAGAACAATGTCAGCAATCAACTGTATGTGATGATGGATGTTGTTCTGACTTTTACTGTATAACACTATCACACAGTGCGTCTTATATGCACACGTTAACCTTCCTTCTTCCTTCAAAGGCCCGCGTTAGAGTTGTGTTACAGCTGTTCCCTAAGACAGATGTTGTGATGGTATTTAAAGTGTTCCGACAAGGAGCCTTGTTTCCTGTTGTGCAGCAGCTCCGGGGGCTCAACACACTTGCTTATTCATGACGCCTGATCAGAGCCCAGGTAGATCAAACCACTCTTCCATTTTTAATGAAAAAAGCCCTTACTGGGACATAAATATCATGCCATGCATTTCCCCCGTCAGCCTGCCCCGGTGGAAGTACGGGGAGTCTTTAGGGGATTGGAAGGTCAGTGTTAGATCTCCAGCTAATGCATGGAACTCAATACTGACCTGAAACGTGGTTAAAAGAAACCATCCTGAGTAAATATTGATTCAAAAAGGTGCATTTTACCAGAGGGTACAAGGGCAGGTGCAGAAGTGTGGAGGTCACTTGCTCTCTTGTTAGAACAATACTGATATTAGTTTGCATTTATTCCCAAATCATTACAACAATTCGAATTTTGTGATCATTTCCCTCACAAATGTGCACCACGCCATGTGCTGAATCTAATGTAAATGTAATAGCAAATGCCTCACAACTTCAAACACAAGGTTACTACACCTTGAACTTGGTTTCACTGCAGAATGTGAATATGAGGTGGTGGAGGGAGAGGCCCCTCTCCTTTCCTCAGTATCTGCGGTTAGCGCCCACATTAGCCCCAAGGACAGTAGGTCGCTGCAGGGAAAGGTCACCTCTGCTGCACAAAGCTCCAGTATTTCCTTTCCTCTTATTTGTAGTTCTTATCTGAAGTCTCCTTCGCCGTGATATTCAATCCTCTCCTGAAACTCAGCATCTTTGTCCAGGAAACCAAGCCAACATGATAAGAATAGCCTCCAAGACTGAAGTGTTAGACTCTATGTAAAACATTCCTGCTATTGAATCAGACTATTGATTTATATGTGCTTTCTGCTCAGCACTATATCACATGAAAGTGTGCATGTCCAGTGTATTCTCTGCTGTGTGGACTCTGGACAAATCTGAAAAGAGGAGACTGAAGTAAATCTGTTGGCAGCTTGAGAGATTGAGACCTCGCGGGCACAGCCAGAGTGAGCAGTCCTCACTAGGATTACGTGGTCTTTCAGGAACTTTACACGTTGCCAAATACCACAGGAACTCATACACTGAGAGGAGAAATGGGTTGTCAGAGCTGCGACAACTCTCAACTGTTATCTAAGAGCCACTCGCTGCATTATTGCAGCAGTAATGAAAATTCTGACAGCGCTGCCGAGCAGAAGCAAGGTACCAATAGAAAGTTGAGATATTCAGGGCTTAAAGTGTTGATTGCTGGGGAATAATTACAATTGAGGAAGTGGTGACTCAACAAGAGGACTGAATATGCAAAAATAACATATATCATAATCTTTTTTTTTTTTAAAAAAGATATGTGAATAGAAGCACTGTGGTTGGCTGTACTTGAGTTTATCCTCAGTTCAATCAGACAGCTCACATTTTAAATGTTCATTTCAACATGATTAGAGTTTGGTGTCTAGAGTCCGGCCTCATTATTCCCCGCAGATATTTTTACATGAAATATTGAGGAGTGATGATTAAATATTCCCCCCTTCTTAGCCGGAGCCTGCAGGTGGATGCTGGAGTGAAGGTAGGGCTATAACAGCCAGCAGCGTCACTGACAAGGCAAAGGGATAGCTGCAAGATTCTGCAGCTTAAATAGACCGCCAGATTGAGAGGGTGTGTTTTGTAGATGACAAATAGAGAGTGCGATCAGTGCGGTGACTCACAGTCGTCGCTCTATTAAGCATACAGGAAGTGTTGACTTTATGTGAGTAAGAATCAGATTGATAATGGCTGTTAGTGCGGGGTCACTTCAGGGAAGTGGAATGAAGCTGTGAACACTACAACAGTTAATGTGGCAAAATTGTTAGCAAACAGATGCTTATTTATACAACCAGCAGATACAAAGCAACATTAGCATTCATTTGGAGTTCTGTTTATGTGCACTTGATAAGGTGTAAATCCAATACTCCCTTTTCTTTTAGCTTTGGTCTGGTTAACTCCCAAAAAATCAGGCTCCTTTGCCACTAAATGCTTAAATTTTATCACAAGCTTGTTGCTAACTTTGTCTGAAATAGTGGCCTGTGTCTGCTGGAAACAAAGTTTAGAGAACTGCCGCTGAAAAACACTGAAGTTGTGGGCCGGAACATCAAATTAAGGAGCTGAGAGATGCTACTAACCTCCATAGAGCCGAGGAGAACTGTAGATCCAGATGGGTTTGTTACTTGTCACGACCCCTTTCACACACAAGCTGTCATGTGATCCACTGTTAGTAGATTACTATTACTAATTTCCCAATGAACTTGTGGTAATAAACGTAATCACTACCTGGATTACCTGGATTACCTGCCTGGATTGCAATAACTAACTGTGTTATTACTTACTAACTGTGCAATAATTTAACTTGTGCAATAACCCTACCGTCACACAAGATTTCTTTTTACACTGCTATATAAACATATATTTGTACCACGAGGCACATTATGTACATAATCCTTAATTTTTCTTATTTCCATTCTGTATTTTAGGTTACTATATATATTTTTGCAAACAATCTTGTTATATTTTCACTTGTAATTGCACTATATGATATATCTTTCTACACTTGTAAGGAACACCTGTAACGGTTGGGGGACATGTTCCTCCAGCCATACTTTTTTCCCATTTACAGCAGCTATATGCACATTTTGCTATATGCAAGCAAGGGCTCGATCATAGGATGCATGAACCGTTGTGCACAGTTGACGGGTAGTATGTCACAGTCATCTTTCCTCTCAGATATTTTTTATCACAAGTTAAGACTCTCTCTGCGCTCTGTGACTCTGTGTCCCTGACATCTGGTTTAAAAGAGGTCAAATGACATCCAAAATCCATTATTTATGATGGCCTAACCAGTGCAATACACAAGTGAAAACATCAATGAAAAGGACATTTTTAAATAACTCAAAGCAGGAATTATAGCCTACATAAGTAATTTGATTACATTTTCACAGATTTAGAGAGTGAAAAAAACTGATCCACTAATTTCCGTGTACTAATTGATAATTTAATGAAAGGGTTCTTCCTCTTTCTCTTCTTTATTCTGGTGACAACAGCAGCTTGTTGCGCATATCTCAGCTATGTTATTAATTAATGGTGATAATTTGGCAGCGCTTAAAAATACACAATACGGTTAGTGCAGCATTTTTAAATATAACCGTGTCACTAAGTCAGGTCTCCTCAGAATTTGTGCCTTCAAGGCTCAAGTCAAATCGAGTCCCACAGCATACAGACAGCTTGTTTTAGCTTGTTCACATTATGTGTTACTACTACAGTTAATTTTCAGGACAAACAAGACAGGATTCTGGATTTGGGACAGCTGCACATAATTCGGGACTGTCCCAAATTTTTTTGGTACATCTGGTCACCCTAAGGGTAGAAATTTGGTGTAAACAACATTGCTAATCTTGAAAGCTATTTTGGTCATACTATGCTTGAGTGGAGTTTACCGAATGACGGTTTATCTGATAACTCTGCTACATTTGAATCCATGCCAAGTAAATGTGGTCTTCAATACTCTGACTTAAATATTAGGCAACAGAAGAACATTTACTTAATCAGATTAGATTTTTTAGGTGGCAGCATAGATTCTAGCCTTTTAAAAAACATCCAGGGCTGGACCCCAGATGCCACCCCGCCACATCTCTGCCCCTGGTGTTGGGCACATTAAGCTAACAACTTTGACACCATAGTCTGGGGTTGACATCCAGACTCCTGTCTGTGGTTTAGGCAAAAAAGGCACTTAAGTCAAAGTTAGAGGAAGACTGTGGTTTCAGTTAAATGTTGATAATCATTTGTGTCTGGTGCTTAAAGTGACTGCTGGATTTTTTTCTGTGTTAAAAAAAGACCACGGTCTTCCCCTGACATTAACCAAAGAGTTGCCTAAACATTACCATAAAAACTTAAATAATGCAGTAGTCACAGATATTGCACTGTCACGTTGGCTGTTTTTGCAGAAAACAAATGAAATATGTTGAACATTTTTCTGATATAAGCATTTTTGCAAATTGACATTTTGTCATTATGTAAATAGAAAACATAATCCGGGTGGCATTATGTCTCCTTCAAATCATATTTACTGTTGCAAGCTGCAACATTTGCTCAGTGCTCAGTAGTCACATTTGTACCAGAGGTCATCCATCAAACCATGAGATAACATAAAATAATAATATCACAAATATATGTATGTATTTCACTATTCTACTGGAAATCAAAGCTGTAAATGTAAGTTGTAAATAGCATTACCTGTAGGAAGCACATTATGTTATACATTTATTCATCTTTTTTTCCTCAAGTGTGTGTTATGTACAGTCCACTTGGCCTATACACTTTGTAGACATATCAAGATACAGGTAGTGTGGATTGCATCAAGATTTCTTTTGACACTGTCTTCACGGCCACCTGAGCATCAAAATGTTCACTGCCTGCTCTTTCCCGAGACATGCTTGTCAAGACTGTGATAGAAAAAGTCTTAAAGGTACAGTGTGTAGGATTTAGTGGCATCTAGCTGTGTGGATTGCAACCAGCTGAAACTTCTCCCATGTGTCAAGCGTGAACTCCCAGTTGGGGTTTCCTCAGTGTTCACTGTTTTGAGCAGAAGCCGAAATATCCACAAAGGTCTTTGATTGATTGAAACTGGTAAAAACACTGAATAAAGCAGTACCATGTTAAAAATAAGTGTTTTTTCCAACGCTGTTCGGCATGTTTTGAAGGGCCTGCTAACTACAGTGGCCGATGTGAAAATGCAGAATCCGGAAATTGGGAATGGCCCCATGTGTTTGGTTAGTCAGTTCTGGGCTACTGTAGGAACATGGCGGACTGCGTAGACAAGGACCCACTCCCTGTGTAGATATAAACAGCTCATTCTAAGGTAACAAAAACACAATGATTCTTATTTTCAGGTGATCCAAAGACAACATACTTGTTATATTATATTCCATTTCTGCCAATATATCCCCCTAAATCCTACACACTGGACCTTTAACCTTACATAAGAGATTGTCACCCACTTAGGAGAACATCAATGAGCTGTCATGGCCAGAGTTCTGAGTCTTTACAAGAGACAAAACAGAATTACTTTACATTCTCATACAGTGTTTTTATGTCAGTGGCATTGAACATTGTTGAATTACTAATCTACAGATGACCCAGTTTGGCATTATGCAAAATGTTGAGCTTACAGTGTATTAAGATACTCACAATCGTCAGGTTGTCTTTTCCAGTCCAGCCCGTACTAATTAAAATACTGAATAAGGCCATAAGCCACTGTTCCTAGTGGTAGGTTGTGATACAGTTTTCACCATTCCTTGTAGCAGGAAAAAAAAGGGGGAAGCCCAGCTCCTACCACCAGCTGGCATGGAGGCTGGATAAACATGAGCTTTAAGTGCATCTTGTCTTTCTCCCCCATGAGTAGCTGTCGTCGTGCAGCCGTGAGTCTCCTGCATGCAGTCTCTAAAAGGTTAAAACCTCCCATTCCCTCCAGCTGCTTGTTTCTTATCCCTGTCCATCTCCTCAGTAATGGAACAGTGCTGCTTGATCCGCTGAGGGACTCCAATAGAGAAGAGTTAAGGGATTACAAACCCCCTCTATCAGCACTCACACACACACCTCCACGCTGCAAAAAAATCTCTCCCATAGTGCCACTTGCTCTACCACTGTTGTGCGATTAAGACCCTGAAGAAGAGATGAGTGTTCAAAGCTGTGCTACTGTAGCTTCTTATTTACATTATTATTACATTCATGTTCTTCAGCCACTGTCAGTTTAATGATACACACAGTATTACAGTAGTAAAATGAACCTGCTCTAATGAACGTATAAACTTTCATTCTATAGCAAGTTAAAACATAATCTGATACTGAGCAACCACAATAACTTATATTGCACATGTTGTAATGTTCACACAGACTGTTGGACCATAATGAAATAACAGTTAAAGCTTAATGTCTTCAGTCTGTTACTAAGATAGACAGCCACTGTCAAAACGATTTCAATTATTGCAAGTTTATAATACCCTTTTTGCCTTTTTTTTTTTGCTCTGACCAAACTATCAGTAATCCACTCCTCCTGAGTAAAGTTAAATGATCTTCCAGTATTTTAGATTATGATCCAAGTCGCCTCAGCCTCTACATCACCGTAGCACTTCATGCTCCTCATTAGACTACATTCAAATGAGGAGAGAACCAATGCCTTTGCACTGATCGCTACTTTCCCAGCCAACAAATAAGCTCCGTTTCTCAGCTTAGACTGCGTTCTGCTCCAGTAAGGGCGGATGTTCTTTAGGTTGTTGGGGTGGTTCGGTCCTCTGGTCCTGCTGCTGCTCAGGTGATGGAGGCGGCTGCTGTTGTGGTGGATCAGAGTTTTGGATTTCCTTCTGAGGGGGCTGTGGTGGTGTCGCCTGCTGTTGCTCTGGGTTGGGCATCTCTTTCCTGTCGCTGGGCTGTATCTCCAGAGCTGGTGTGTCCTTGCAGCAGAAGTATTGCTGCCAGATTTTCCTGAAGGCCGAGCGGAACTTTTTGATACGGAAAGCGTAGACAATCGGGTTGACAGCGGAGTTACCATGGGTGAGCAGGATGGCGATGTAGAGGAGGACGATAGGCTTGTTGCACTCAGGACAGAAGAGGGTGATGCAGTTAATGATGTGGAGGGGGAGCCAGCTGATGGCAAAGAGAAAAAGAACCAGAGCCAGCGATTTAGCAAGATTCAGCTCCTTGTCGTAGTACTTGTTGGGGTCTGCGTGACTGGTGGTGAACTTCTTACTGCTAAGTTGCTTGTGGATCATGTAGAAGATCTCTGCATAAATGACCAACATGAGCAGCAGCGGCGGCAGCACCCAGCCGAAAAAAGTTGAAATAGACCATGTAGTCCATGCTGATGACGTTCTCAAACTGGCAGGTGATGATGAGGTCGGAGCTGATGGAGCCGTTCTGCTGGAGGCGCTTCAGGTTGTTCCAGCCTAACATGGGGGTGAGCCCCACGATGAAGGCCACCGTCCAGCATATCACCACTGCCAGCCCCGCTCGCCGCGGGGTCACCACCCGCTTGTACCTGCAAACAACACAGTATTGTGTCAGCACTTTCTCTCACAGCATCAGGACCTGCAGGCTTTCTTATTTACTTCATTTTTCATTTTGTCAGTGCCCTTGGGCTGACAAAAGGTGCGATTCAAAAGAAAGCGTTACCATTCAAACCACAAGCCCCAGGACACGCTACACACATTTCCTCGCAGCACATACTTCCACTTGAACAAGACAGTGTCTGCGAACCCTTATCAGTAAACCTTGCCCTTTGCAGCACAGCTGCTTTCCATGCTTTGTTTGTTTGGGGCAAAACTGAATTATGGTTTTTACAATTGGCTCAATATTATCTGCTAATTTATTTCAGCAGTGCAGTGGACACAAGCTGCAGGACTTGGCATGCTACAACAGGCTTTACAGGTCTGGCTTTTTCATTGTTTATAGTGTTTATGGATAAGCAGAAGATAGAGGAATGTAAAAGGTGCAGAGACTGTAAAATCTTATCGCTGCTCTCCTATGATCCAGAAACGACAGAGAGAGTCAGCCTGAAGACAGGGAAACAGTAATCTGATCCAGCTAGGCAACAATTTCTCCATTTCTGATTAGTAATAATTGACATTTACAATGTTGGTTGTAGTAATTGTAAGGGAAATATTTGCATTACAATAACATGACCTTTGCTTAAGTGGAGCTTGAAGCAAAACCCTGCAATTTAGCCTGCTGCCGTGTTTCGGATTAGTATCGATCAGGGATGTATGTGTTAAGTTGAGCCTGTGTGTGAAGCACAGCATGAAGATCATTATTCACACACACAGAGCCTGGAAGCCGGTCTGCTCAGAGGAGATCAGAGACTAATCTAACAGCAGGAAATGTGGGGAAAAACAGAGAAGATTCTCCCTCTTGATAACAAATAGAAGTTGTGGGAGGGAGCAGCAGCGGCAACTCCCAAGCGGGAGAGTGTCTGATTTAAGAAACACTGGCACTAGAGATGTCCCACTTACATATTTTCCTTCTTGATACCAATCCAATACCTGGACTTGCACGTCAGCTGATACTGAGTACCAATCCTATATTACTGCATCAAAAAAATATATATAAATAACAGCTGTGTACTACTAACGCTGTATGGATGTGAAATAATTGTTATCATTGTTGTATGGAGTGGCTTACATAAATCCTTTATAAAACAGGAACAAATACACACAGAGAATTAAAGCACAGAACTTTCTTTTAAGACTTAATATGACTGTCAGCCATCGGAATAAAGAACAATTCCTTAGTGCAGCCAAAATGTAGTAGAAAGCAACCCTGGTGCCACCGCTCAAAACCAAAGCCTTGTATACAGCACATGTTGCCTTTTTACTGGTAGGACTTACAAGTTTAGAATATTGCCAGTTTGCTGACATTTTACACTATTTACTGGAAATCATTTTTTCTTTGCTGCTCCAAAACAGCAGTTGCCAGTGGCCTACAGAGCACAACTTGCTGTGTAGGCTGCTGTTTTAAAGCAGCAAAGACAAAGAATTGAAAACTACGATTTTATCTGGGTGTTAGTATTGGATCAGTGCAAAGACTCTCCAATACCCGATCCAGCATTTTAGGCAGTATCAGGGGCTTTTCCAATACTGGTATCAGCACTGGAACAACTCTCACTGGGACAAGGACTCACTGATGTGAAAGATGTTGTGGCATTCACCATTAAGCTTGGATTGTTTTACAAGAATAAGTAGTCAAAAGCTTAATTTCCTGGAAAACTGCTATCTTAACCCTGGAAGCAACACTGAACATGAAACATGAAATTGGGGGAATTGAAGTCCCACCCAAAGGAAACTTTGACCTGCATTCTGGTGAATGTTTGTGCATCAATTTAAGGTGGAAATGTCTTAAATTTCATCAAAATTGAAGTCTTTTGCTACTGTCATGTTTTACTGGGTGTGGGGGGCAAATGCACATGTTGTAGATACTGAGGGGGGGCGTGTCCCCTGCGTCCCCTCTGAAATCTACGCCTATGCCTGGAAGACTTAGTGGAGTCTTAGACAGGAGATTAAAGTTCGAGGCTATCACAGACAATATCCTCAGACAATAATTTCCCCTCTTCTACTAAGCTTATCTTTTCAGCCTTTCAGCACCACTGCTCAATCTTTTGTTCCAGCCCGGCATGATAAACCACTGGTGGTGTAAAATACAATGAGGGAACATCTTCGACAGCAAACTTGACCTTTCTTGTGCCCTCCAGAAACACACAAAACACGTTTCCCCTGTGAACAACACCACCCCTAAGTGTAATAATTCTGCCACTGTACTCACACATATAAGCATCTTGAGGACAGAGAGAGTAATTAAGGTTGTTGGCTGATCAGCTATGCCCTAGTTAGCTGTCATGTCAGTATACTGGTGAGTCAGATCTATATGCATGTAAAAGGACTGGCAGAATGGAGCCATCCTGTGAAGTGAAACAAGACCCAATCAATGCCCAGGAGCAAAGCACTGGAGCTGTATTGACTTCTGCTAAAACAATGCCATCACCATAAACCTCTCCATGTGGCACACATAGTGAGAACAATCTGCCTCTCTTTATTTTCATGTGTGGGTTGTGAAAACCTCATTACCTGGTCGGGATCTTGACCCTGAGATAGCGGTCAATTGCAATAGCCAGCAGGGCCAGGATTGAACTTTGCGTCAGCACCAGCACCGTGCACGCCACGAGCAGGCAGCTGTAAAAGTGAGTTTGGAGTCCGATGCTTATAGTAATGGCCAGAGGGATGACGAGGGCTCCCACTGCAATATCCGCCAGAGCCAGGGAGACAATGAAACAAAACGTGGTATCTCGCAACGATTTATTAATTTTCACCGCCCAAACCACCATCACATTCCCGATTACAGACGCGACTGCAATCAGCACCTCCATTCCTATGTAGAGCGACTGCGCTGATAAAAGTGCTCCGGGCATCCTTGCAGATGATTCCGTCCTTGATAAGAACAAGATTGATTTCTATGAAGCAGCCTTATAAGAAGCCAACAGAGCAGTCCTTGATTTTTTTTTTCTTGCCACTACAGTGTTTTCCAAATGGGCTGTGCGTCCATCAGTTCCCCGCTGCCCACCTTGTCCTGGTTACCACATGCAAGTTGCAAGCAAAAATCCAGTTATTTTGGAGAGGAGAAGCGCATGAACCAGCAGCATATCTAGGCACGAAGGGTTTTCCTTCGGAGCAGGTGTTGTGGTCCGGTGCCCGTTGTGCGTCGCTCCTGCTCTGTGCCCTGCGCCTCCACTTGGCTGAATGCACCTGCTCCTGGTGAGAGCAGCATCCTCCACATGCGCTCCGATTTATCCAAGACGGCGCCTCAGCTTCATCAGTCTACGTTTTAATTAAAAAAAGCAGGTTTTAACAAAGCAAATAAGCTGCCTATTTTCTGGATGAAAGCGCGCACAATTGCAGCTCCTGCGCAGGCGGGTGCTCTCTTTCTCTCCCCCTCACTGTGCTTTCAGTAAAGAGCAACAATGCAGTTACCGAATATAGCTGTGCGATTTTCTCGCCTTTTTTTTTGTTCGTTCAGATGTGTCGTTTTTGTTTCTGTGAAATATATATATACTCAGTTTAATTCCTTGGTAACCTTTAGCGGGTGCAACTGCTTCATTTTCCCTGCAGTGATAAACAAACACTGCTGTAGCCTTCTGCGGGACCGTCCCAAGGAAGTCAGGTAGTGCAGAGGTGATGTGACTCTCATTTTCGATATAGTGCCACACACGCCTTTCTCCCACGCCCTTTCAAATGCTAATGGACCTTGCTCGGTAGCCCTTTGTTCTGATAAGAGGTGAGGCAGTGAACTGCCACAGCTGACAGAAAAATAACACAGATAAAGCTATTGAGAATGGCAAAGATCATACATACAATTCCCCTGAGTGAAAAGGCACTGAGTAAACAGTGGCAGCGCACAGTATGAATCCCACTGTTTTCCTCATTTGCGCTTCATTTAATTCAAAACACCTAAGAGAAGCATAAATTCCAACTACAAATAGATATTCAGGTCATTCTAAATATATTCATGTGCTTCAGACTTCAAAGACCTCCGCTCTGAGCCTGAGGCCAGCCCTATCCTCCAAACTAATGAGAAATCTATAACAACAACACTGGAAACCTTATGACTGGCTTAGATCTATTGATCAGCCTTTCTCAGAATAATATTTCCTGCTTCTGACTTTGATCATTCAGGGGCATGATCCCTGTGACACAATAATCCACCCTGTCGCTTTCTGAGAAAGACACAATGACACTTAAGCAGCCAAGCATTGCGAACATACAGTACAGCAGTGGCATCTTGTGCTCCCTCCCCAGGGTTTAAAGGTTAACAGCAGGCAGCTGCGTGAGCTCTCTGACCTGGCAAGGTCTCTATTTTCACATCCGAGCAGGAATGACTGTGGAGACTGGATGTGAAGGCGTCCCAGATGGTGCACTGTGCTCACTCACTGTAACTTATGTCAATGATTCCCAAACAGCGTACTTGTAGGGTGTTGGAGATGTCTGTTCTTTTTCCTCTTGTTTAAAACAGTAACAAATCAGCATTAAGACAAACTCCGCATGTTCGTTTGATGAAGAAATAACAGGAGAGTAGATGGTCTCAGTTAACTCCTATTTATTCCAAAAATCAAAAAGATTACGAGATACAGAGCTCTGGGTCCGGTCCTCTTGCCCTAACCAACAACAACAGCGAGTCAGGGCATGAAGTCTGACAACCTGTCTCTCCCTGACCCAGTCTTTTAAGCGTTACAGTTCAATTAAATGTGCGCGCAATAGCAGACTTCCTGCTGCGGTTAGACTTCCTCTGCTATGTTTCCACTTCACCTTACACCTACATCTGCAAAACAGAGTCAGACAGAGAGATGCCTGCCACATAGTGTGACTTCAGCAGGTTAATTATCATAGATCATACATAACAATGTTATTCTTAGCATATTTTCAATACAGTAATTTCTAATCTACTTTTCACATACAGTAAATTTCCAGTCTACAATAACCTCATATCTTCTACTTTTCATCTGCTTAGAAGATGGGTACAGTGATCAATATATAACCTTTTTATAATAATCCAACATAGGGCTAACCTTGGGGATACTTCTCAAGTTACCAGAGGGTAGCTTTACAGGGAAATATTGTGGTGTAGCTCCTCTGATTTGAAACTAACAACAATAATAATCAAAGTTAGGCCTATACTATATGATTTTCCTAAAACAAAAAAAAGTATGAATTCATACAAAAGTAATCACTTATGACCCACTAAAGGTGTGTTGCATTGCATTTATCTGCAGAGACTCTCTTTTGCTATTTGCCCTCTTAGTTTTTTTTGTCATTCTGCTGTGTTGGGGTCATTTAAGGACATGTAGCATTCAGTTAAAAACAGCATGTGAGGTCAGGACTTTATAAAAAGGTAGCCATGAGGTAATAGCAGCAAACATCCATGAGGAAGCTATGAAAAACGTGGAAGCAACGTGGGAAAAAGCACATAGAGAAGACAGAGAGAGCAATGCGGACAAAGCTCATTTCAAAATGAAAAGTGAATCTGTGGTTGGCTTTTGCTTTCACTTTCACTTCGGTTGATGACTACTGAAGAACAGGATGAAAAGCGATGAGGACTTTGCCTGTTTTCTGTTGGACAGATGGGTGCCAGTGGTTAAATTGGTTAGCTTGCTGAAGTATCAGCTTCTCCATTACGACAAATGTAACATTCCCACAACATTAGCTTGCAGTGTGCGTACAAGTGTAGGAAGGAGGGGCCAAGTTTGAATGTGTGTGTTTTGTGTTCACAGACAATAACTGACAATTCCTGCATAGTATACCTTTAGCAAGCAAGCAGAGAATTCTTACTAGTTAGCTGACAGTAGTGGCTACATGGTTGAAATAGCTTAATGTACAGCTTCTCTCACTAGTCGTAAATGCAAACTTGATCAAAGTTTATTTGTATGAAAAAGTACTGTAAAAATCTAGTAAAATGTTGTGGAAATTTTTTAGGCAAAAACACTGGGAACAGTGTCGAATAATATCAAGTTTAATTAATTCATAAGATTTAAATGAACAAGTTTGGAACCTGACAGTGGTGTTGATGAAGAGATACTTGGATTCATTTGCTCAACCTGGTCTCACTCTGAAGTCATCGAAATCCAGTGGTTGGGCAGTCACTTGTGTCGCCAGACACTAACGAAAAAAGCCATCCTTTAACATCGGCAAAATACGAGGCCAGTCACTGTTACAGTTTAACGGCACTCAGCAGCTTCGGGGGAAACGCAGCAGGACAAGAATGAAAATAAAGGTGGCGAATGTCCAAGAAGGGCGGGTGGGAGTGGTGATGGATGGGTCCATCTTCACCTGAGAGAGTGGTGTTCATGCCCCATAAGATTATCAAGCCAAGCCTTGTTCTTTTTCCTAAACCTTATCACATGTTTTTGTTGCCGAAACCCACCAATGCACATTAGGTTGTTGGAGGGAAAAAAAACGCCAGTTTGCAGTGTTGCACTGACATAGAGCATTTATTTTGAAAGAGACAGTGTGTAAACAGGTAAATTTCCTGTAAAAAAGGGAAGTGTATTTTGAAAGAAGACAATAGAGCTCCGGACGTCACGTGACTCGGTTTGTTTACACTGCCATGTTGGCAGGAAAGTCTTGAGTGAAAATTAATGGCGCCAGTGCTGATTTCAGGTTGTCAGAGTTTATTTTGCACCTTAAAGCCCCGGAAATTGAGCGATATATTGCAAAACTAAACATATCTGACCCTTACAATGCCCCCTGGGGTGCTTTTCAGGCGTATTAAGCCAGCCAGAGTGGACAATATTCCTATACTGCGGTATCCATCAACAATTACTTGATCAACTCTCCCTTGTCCTACATATTCCCTGAAAGCCTACAAGAGCCTGGAGGGGTGCAAATGGACACAATCTGGCTTCATGTAAAATATTAAAGCTAAAGATAGCACTGTCGTCACTGGAAGGGTTAGTGTCACTTAATTGTATGTTACCATAACGTAGCATTACGTTAGCGTAAGCTACGGGCAGTGTAATGTAAGTAATTGCTGTGCTAACCTGTATGTTAACTAGTCTGTCTTAATGATTTGACGACAATTAACTACGTTAGTACCGTCAGTGTGTATGAATTCCTCAACATACAGGAAATTATACCCCTAGTAATCCACCTCCACTGTCTTTCAGGATTAGATAAATTGTCTCCCCTTCACAGTGTCGACTGTTCTGACACCCCGGGGCACAACAGCTGTCCACCACGTTCACTTTTATATGAATACAGCCTGGAAAAGAGACGAGTTAGCTGTTAGCTGTCCTATGCTTGGCAGTCAGTTGAACAGCGCACTTTCCTTCCAATATGGCGTTGTTTTGATTTCGACTGTTGCATGCCGGGATTGCGTGGCGACATCAACCTGAGCTCTATACATGCAACAGGCATAACTTGACACAGCGTTCCAGAATGTCAACAACCAACACATGCAACCAGGGTACCTCTCCATGCCACTTTTGACCAAATGTAGTATGTTGAGGTCAGAGTGCGAATGTGTTGATCTGATAGGGGTGTAGGGGGCACATCTTAAAGAGAGGTTGGAAACCACTGACTCATAGAAGAAGGCCGCTGGCATGTGCTTCAGAGTGAATCAAAAACATAAAGGCAATACTGCGGTCAACACTGGGAGACGTGTGATGGCAGGACAGCCAACAGTCAGCAGGAGCTCTGCTGATGAAGACAGTTTCCATCTGTGACCAGTGTCGGGGTCAGAGACATCAGCGTGAGGTAAAGCGGTCAGCCAGTATACTTTGAGGAAGGAAGTGGCCATATGGTCTGCTTGCAGTGACTGGCATTACATCCACTTGTGACATTTTAATGAGAATAACCGTGGTGGTAATGCATAAGAAATCAATCTTTATAGAGCTGGCACACTTGGGCCAATAAAGCTGACAATTCAGAGATTTAAAAAAAAAAATAGCCTCATCATCAGGGCGGGTTTCCTTCCTTTTCCTCCACTTTTTCAATCAGGTGTCAATCAGTATGAATTCCACTGTTAGAGGAGGCTTAGTTCACGGTGGCAAAGGGATCCGGAAAGTGGCATACATCATTTCAGGTCCTTTTCTCATTGTGTTTATCCTTTCAGCAGCTTAGAGACTCAGAGCAGGCAGGGAACACAGTCATGCTCAACACGGCCAACACAGACCTCACAGTGCCTTTTGTGCTTGTTCACAGTCAGTGTTTTCACTGAGGACATGACTGCAACCTGACAATGTGTGAAGTATCAAACGTTTGCTGTATCTCGTACAGGCTTCCTAAAATAGCGTGACTTTTCGTATTATCAAAGCTGTTCAGGGATGAATTTGAATGAACAACCCCGGAGTACTTCCATGACAATTCTGCCGACATCCATAGCGTCAGGCAAAGAGGAAATGCTCCAGTAAACGTTTGTCAGATTCTGCCAGTCGGGGTTATGTGACCAGTGAAGTGCAGTGTGCTTTAGTTTTATGAGATTCTACAGTTCGATGCTCTTTTCCTGTCCAGAATCAAAGACGTCTCAGCAGTTAGAGATGTCTGGCCTTCACCCAGCTCAGAGTTTTTTGATTGGTGCAAAGAAAGCTGTTCAGCTGTGAGGTCGACTGCTTTCAACAAAAACCTCCTCATTAAACGTAGATCACCCTGATAGATGACAGAAATGCCCACTAATGGGCACAGGCACAGTGTGACGCCCTCACCAGCTTGTAAAGCACATCAACCTTTTTTGTTCTGACGCAGCGTAATTTATACGAAGGCTTCAACTGCCTGGATGAAGAACCAAGCGCTGAGCCATGTCCATATTCAAATGAGAAAAGATCACATAGTGTCCTCCTCCCCAGAGTGATGTCTGTTGAACTGGGTTCAAAAACAATATTGCTCAGTCATTTAAAAAAGGGGTCCCCTGCAATGGTATTCTCAGTGGACCGCTGACCCAGACGCCAACAACATTATTAAAACTGACAAAAAGACTCAGGACCTCAGCCGATTAGCTCCTTCTAGGAAAACGGTTTAGCCATTTCAAACAAGACTGGGGCCATCGAGGAATACAATTGCAGTGTTATTACAGGGGACACTCCAGGAAAAACAATACAAGATGGATAGCCTTGGTTCTGTTGCTCAGAAGCCTTCAATGAAAATCTTAGATAGGAGGCAATATGAGAACACTTAAGCACTTGCTTGTATCCCCTGGACAATTGAACAAGCACACCAACAGCCTCTACAGTATTATAGCTGCTGGGAATAAATGTGGCCCTCTGTAATTTCCATGGACATTCTCCAGATAGTGGTGAATCACAGAGAATAAAAGAAAAAACAGATATGTAATCTCTTCCACAGAAGCTAAATTTGTTTTTATACAAACGGCAATTAAGTCAGCTCGTTTCCTCTACACAAGTAATGTGTCACAAAACTAAAGCTGATGTTGTTTAAGGTCAGAGTAAACAGCTGCACACAACAAACAGTGACAACATCTACAGAGGACAGATTTTATAGCTTTGAACAAACGACTGTCTCAAATAAACTACTGCACATGTCAACGGCAGGACAAATGCATCTATCAAATATTATATTGTACAATATCCATGTGACCCATTTTATTAATTTTAGTGCTTTCATGAATATAGGCACTGAAGCTTCAGTGAGAAATATCTGCCACTAACTGAAACTTCAAGAAGGGAAAAGAGGCAGCCTTGAAGCCAGAAGAAAATGTTGGCCTAAACCAAATGTTAACCACAGCGTTGTTGAAATGTAAAGTTTCATTGTAACTGCAGCATAATAATGTGCAAAGGTAACATATGCGTGGTTTGCAGAAACATACAATGCCAGACTTTTTTTTTTTTTTATGGCGACTGGGTTTAGAGATATAAATAAAGGATATAAGTCAGACTTTTTTGAAACATCAGTTTTCAGCTGATGCACCTAAAATAATGTGACTGTCAGCCACTTTTTTAGCATGCAGGTCGCATTATCATTAGCCACAATAACTCCAAAAATAATACTTTGCAAAACAGTGATGCTCTGACTTTAACTTTTCAGGTGATTTGCCAAGTTCATACATTTGTGATGTGCCAGTTTTCTTTGTTTTTTGTTTTCTTTGGCTTCTTGGGATTCATCTTCACATATTTTAAAACACATGAACTCTTTACTTTTGCTTGACTTTTTTGACATCTTGCTAGTTTATCTGTGAACCTGTCACGTATGGTCAAACTGTCCCAGTTTCAAAACGCTGAACTGCTGGTGACTGATGTGAACCTATCGCTATGATAGAGAATAACAAATAATAATCAGTGCTGCTGCATAATGAATATGTTGGATCAATATATAAATTTGTAGGCTATGCAGGATTTTTGGCATCATATACATATACCCAGCCAGCATTTGTATGTGGGCCCAATGTGGTTAGTAAATGAGCTAAAAAAATGGACCCTATATGGGATTGTCCGTGGGCTCCACATTTGCCCCATGCCAATTGCCCACATGGATGCGTTTACCCAAGTGGGCCCAACATGGGTTATGCTATGGCTACCTGGGTACCAAGTATGGGCATCTTATCCGGGGCTAACTTAAGTAAAAACACACACACAGACACGTATATGTATAAAAACACAGCATTCGAATACTGATTTTTACACCGATTACCATTGCAACAATGGAAGCCTAAAATTTCAAAGCACTTGGGTCAGCTCTAATTAATTTTTTTTATTTTTATTTCTATTATATTTGTCCAGGACTAGGCAGGCAGCAGGATATTTTTTTAAAAAAAAAGACATACAACATGTAAGAATTACAGACATTTACAAAAAAAAATCTGATTTCAAGCATACCAAGGAATCAGGTCAACATGTCCTGGACCACACAGAGGCAAATAGTCAAAGCATCTAATGCACCTTCTTCTCACTCCAACAAAAATACAGTTGAGCCAGTTGGAGTCCTGACTGTTGAGTCTCATCTGGAGGACATACTGTACATGAAAAGTACTTTGGTATACTTGGATTTTCTTCTTTACTCAGAGAAAACAACCTTGTGGTCATACTTATTTTAGTGTAAGAGCTCCTCTCAGAGCTGCCAGCTGGCTGACCCGCATCATTTCACCAGCTCGGCGCTCACAGTGTGCCCGTGAAATTAACCACCACACACACTTGAAGCTTGAGCCGACAGGGTGAAAATGAAAAATGTCAACAGCTAGTCCGGCAGCTCGCTGTCTGCTATCATACAGAAAGCCCTCTTTGATCAAAACTGGCATATTTTGATGTGTGAGTCTTTCAGCTGCGGCCTGCTGATGAGCTTTTGTCAAAGAACAGAGCCAGCATGTAGAAATACTGAGGCCTTGAGCCTAGTAAGAAATTCTGGACTACATACCTGTGCATCAAATACAAAGAGATGATTAATTGTTTAAATGATTTCAAATTGATTAAATAATTCAGTTATATTTTTAAGCAAATGTTTTCCTCCTAATGATGATTTAAGTGCTGTTTTAAAGCCCTCTACACCCTGTAGACAATATAAATCCCTTTATTTCATTTAAATTTAGCTGCATTTTTTAAATTAAAAAAAAGCCTAAAAGGTTCTGTATACTATCTTCAGAGCATAAACATAGCAACACACAACTAATTGTTATGTTAAGATTTTTTGGTGTAATGGCATCTTAAGCAGAGAATGAAGTCACACTACCTCTGTGTGCGTCGTAATCCAAGCTTCTCTTTGGCTTATTGTATTAAGCCGGTCCAGCCCAACCTGTTCTTATTCCAAGGTTGTCAAATATTGACACTTTGTCATGCCCCCTCAGCATCTCACACTGACACACGAGGCATCCGTTAGTGTCTGTATGACACGCACAGCTGTCTCCTGGGTGAAACACATCGTAACGTGGTTAATGTTGTCAAGTTGATCGCAGTTTGGTGTAGGCAACAAAACTATTTGGTTAGGTTTAGAAAAAACATCATGTTTTAAGTTAAATCAAGTACATGACGTGACGTAAATACTGTACATCACATGAGTGACAAAGTATGTTAACTTACATAAGTTATGCAACACTATGTTAAAACAACATTAACCTTTGGTATCACATGACACATACCTGTGTAAGTTACACAAAGTTAAGTTAAAACAACATTGACTTTACATTAAAACAGCACAGACTTTGGCTTCACACAGAACATGAAGTGCAGTCACCTGGGTAAAAGTCTGTTTGACTCATCCACCTCCCCTCCCTCCATCGCTATGCTGCTCTTTATATCGAGTCAGTTCTTCTCAATGTCAAATATTGTTGCGGATGGGTTTGTAGCACATCTCAGTATGTCACAGGGTGCCCTTTGGGTTATTGTCGCATGCTAAGTCGGCGTGACAAAGTATAAGTATAAAGTTACAACAATTTGCTGACTTGCGTATCAGCTCTGTATCCCAAAAAAACTTGTCGGTTTTACACTTCAGTTTCATACCAATTAAACAAAAAAGATTTCACATACTTTAGAGGTGCTGGCAGGCAGATTTTGTTACCTTTGAACAGAGTCCTGCTCGCTCTTTCCCCGTTTCTAGTCTTTCTGCTAAGCTAAGCTAACCAGCTGCTAGCGTTATATTTACCGTATAAACATGAGAGCGGAACATAAGTCAGTTCTTTTTATCCAACTCTTAGCAACAAAACAAATAAGCATATTTCCTAAGCTTCCTTTAACAATATCTCTCTCCTTCGATTTCTGTGTGGAAAAGTTGGCTACCATGCAATATAATCATGTTTATATGTTTTCAGGTAGGTTGCTCTTAAGATTATATTTTCTCCTTTCAGTGTTAGGTGGAGCACAATAGGGGACTCCCCAGTATAATTTTGTCTGTGTGTGTGTTTGTACGTGAAGAGGAGGACAACTACAACAGAAAAGCTAAACCCAAACCACAGTCGCCATAATGCAGCTCTGTGGGGAGAGCGCCTCCACGTCATCCTACACCAGCCCCAAATAAGATTACTGTGCAGAAAACACTGAGCCTCTCAAATGTTCCGCTGCATCTCCCAGAGCTCTTGACTCCATCCGTCTACACACAGAAAAACAGACAGCAGCAAGGGCCACTCTCCGCCTCCTCTAAATATCAAGGTTAAATATATAATTCACACCTTGCATGTTGACACTTTTAATAGCCCGTCTGCGTCTCCCATCCTCCAGCTGATTCGGATGAAAACATGGCAGCTTCTCCCACAGATGACTTCACAGCAAAAGGCTCAGCAGCAGCCTACACAGCAGTCATAGAATTAAATACAGAGCTATTTGTAGACAGAGGTGTGAATATAAGTGAGAAACCCACATCCTGTTTAATGAAGGTGGATGAGTTGATTTTACTTTGTGCTTCTTGGTGCTATTTTTTTTATTTTATTTTATTTTATTTTTCAAATTTGCCACCGTGAAGCAGCATAGCTGATGCCAACATTGTAGAAAAGATTTTTAATTAGTCTGATTTCTCCGCATGGTTCCAAACATATCAAAAGGCCTGTGGATAACAAGAGGGCATATTCAATGTTTTTTCCAACACATGCTCCTATTAATGTTGCACAACAGTAATTAGAAGCACTTTGACAGCAGCATGTACAGTAACATGCCTCCCACGATCACAGCTTGCACATGAAATATTGATGCTCTATATTATATCAGATGGTGATTGCAAATTTCTAATTTGTCAACAAAGGTGATAATTAGGGGAGTAATGGCATGTTCTCCATGTGTGCTCGTTACTGCATAAACAAGTCTCACACTATTCAATTAGACCACAAAGCAAGACGAATAAAGCCAGACCTGAATAATTACGACTTTCAAAACACAAGTCAGCACTTCCCTTTGAAATCAGCCTCTAGTTTTTGTTCGCCTCAACAGCAGTGAACTCTCTCTCGCATATAAAGGCAACACAGAGGAAACTGGTGGAGAATCAGCGAAAGGGGGAGAGAATATAATTAGATAGAGGAGTAGGAGAGAGGCATCAGTTAGGGCTCTGAGCAGCGACTAGATAGATGAGAGAGGAGATGAAAGGAAATGGAGGGAGAGGTGGAAAAATGTGTGGGTTAATGACAAAACTCCGAATCTAATCTGTTTAAGAGGGGTGGTCAATCCCAAATCAAAGCACTTGATGTGGCCTCTTGTGCCTTTATCGTTTCAGAATGTGTCTTTTAAGTCACGGCTGTTGTCGGCCCACTTTGCTGTGATGTTCCTTTGAAAAGACGACTTGGAAAAGCACGTCCTGACAAGTAAAAGAAAAGTAGGTCAAACGTGTAGTTTTGGCTCTCTGTGGAAGACGACGTTGTGCGCAGCTTCTTTGATGTTGGCTCAGTGATTTTGGAGGCTGTCAGGATCCAGTGTTGTAAAAAAAGAATTAATAATCAAGCCTAATTCTACATAGCGGGATACATCAAGAGGCTCAGGTGTTCAGTGTGCAAGAATCTGCATACTTGGTGTTTGACTTCTGGTTTCCCATCACCAATGAAATTGGGTTGGGACTGTGCACTGGTCTATCATGCATAACAATTTGGATGCCACTAATCAGACTCTGACATACTTAGGGGAATGATGCATCGTGCACAAACATATTCTGGATGTTGCTGATTAGATGGGTATGAGAAATTTCATCTCCTAATTTATTCTGATGCCTCCAACGTTTGTGCCTCAGTGTTTGTCCAGACTGTGTGCTGGTATATATGGTGAATGTTGCTCCCTTTATTATTAAGAGTTATGCCCCTCATTGTTATTAATTTTGCATTGATTGGCTGAAGGCAGGCATCGCAGCATTTGTTAAATGAGCTCTGGCAAGGAGATCATTTGGTTGCTGAGGTACATTCATTTGTGTTTCTGTGCCGAAAACGTATTGTACATACTGTTCATCAGTCCAGCTGCCAGAAGAAAATGTTGGCGTTATCTGTGTCTGCAAACCACGAATACATTACGTCTGCATGTTTCTATATGTAACAAATCAATGTATATAAAGTGACGTAGCTGACTCTGTCATTAGAGGGTAAGGGGGATGGTGGATAGTGCCATCGTCTTGGTTCGATGGCTGCCAAGCTGCAAACTACTGCACACCACTGTTTAAGAACAACAAACAACAAACCAGTTGTGTTTTGGTGAGTCACGGCTGTATTTCCATCAGCTTTTTAGGCTCCAAATGTGGGTATTTGGGCTGAGTTTGTGATATCTTTTAAATCCCTTCTGAAAACATACTTTTATCCAAAAGCTTTTCCTGGCTTTACTTGAGGTTTTATTTCATTTAAATTGTCTTTTATTGCCTCAGTTTTATGTATCAGTGTTTTTATCAGTTATCTTATAAGTCTGTTTTAATTTTTGTAAAGCACTTTGTAACTTTTGAAAAAGATTATTAGTTTTATTATTATCATTGTTTCAAAGAAAGTAATCAGTGTGTTTCCATCACCTTTTCAGGCTCCAAACGTGGGTGTTTTGTAGTAATCTATTAGTGTATGACCATCAGTGTTTTGAGCTCCAGGGAAACTGGTTGCTTTTTACTGAGACATTGCTGGCTTTCCCGCCAGGATTATGCCCCCAAACTGAGTATTTTAACCCAAAACATTTTTGCCTAAACCTATCTACATGTTAATGTAGATAGGTAACGCATCCGTGGTTTGCAGAAAAATTCTATGCCAACATTTTTTTGGGTTGTGTTCATACATGACATTTGTTGTTCATATACACACTATCAAAAGGAGAAATGCTTAATGACTTTGTTGACCTTGTGATCCTTTGTTTAGGGCTTTATTGACTGTATTTCCTGCCCAGGTGGCCATCAAGTTATAATATTTGTGCACATTCGCTCTCCTAGAAAGAAGAAATTCACTGATTTTGGTGACCTCATGGTCTCCTAGAACTACAATTTTAGGATTCTTTCTTGGCTTTTGTGCATGAATATCACAAATTGAGTCCTGTCTTTCCATACCATGCATAATCCACAAAACACAGTCGCTTGTTACGCCACTTACTCCACTACAACTCTGCATCATTTGTGTGTATTGGTGTGTGGAGATGGCACGTGTTATTTAATTGCTCATTTACTGTATTTGTCACACAGCTGTGCATGATGAAGATATGTTGCCCACTCTCTATAAAACAAAGCCCACTAACAACATTTTTTGTGGATTTATTAGTGTATAGAAGATCAACCTTGAGGCTAAAATCTGCTCCTCCCACAGAGTAAATGAGGCGGGGCACTCTTGCTTCAATAAACGTGTGCTACATTTACATTGCATGCCAGCCTGCATGGCTTCCTGCAGCATTTTTCCTGTTCATCACCTCTCAGCCGTTAGAATCCCCCCGACTAAAATATGGAACAGTAGATATGTAAAAAGGAGTCAAGTGGGTTCTCTGAAGCTCATGAAATATCCAACACATAATTTTAACACTGTGGGCAAGAGAGCATCTTTTTACCTTTACTGCCCCCACCATGACAGCATCTCGATGAATAAGACGCTGTTTAATGCAAAAAGCAGCCAAACTGCTGTTTGTGTTATCCAGATAAAACTGGAGAAAATATAAATAGCTGCATTGTGGACTCTTGGCAGTCACAGTTTACATGTAGGCACTTCAGAAACCAATACTCTCTTCGGCTTCTCTATTAACATTGGATCGCCTCAGGGGGAAAATATTACTATCTGTAATACTTGAAAACAAACAACCTCTTGAGTCAGAAAGAAGGAGGGAGGAGAGGTTTGTCCAAATTGTTTCACCCAAAGACACATCTCTTCCCTGACAAGGTTTTTTTATAGCATGTTCACCCTCTTTGCACTCCTCGAAAGACAAAATGAAAAATAATCTTAAAGGGTCCCCTGCCTCTTGCCATCATGAGTTCCTTTCAGACCATGTAAGGCCTGAGAGGAGGCGTGATAGTTTATTAATGAGATAAATCCCTGCGCTCTGTGGCCACTTGCCATTTCAATTTAAGAAGCAATATTGGAAATGAGGGAAATTGTTGGCAGATCTGGGATTATTAAGCACCATTTGGAGAGTGGTGTGTGTTTACACAAATGGGAGGTCTAAATATTGGAGCTCAGACAGGAAATAATTACAGAAATGTGAAATGCATTATTCTAGCTTGTGTGTGGATGCTGGAAAGAGCCAAGCAATAAAAAGAGTTCTGCAACGTGAGCGCTTCTGTCAAAGGGGGAGGGGATAAAATCCCTGTGAAATATGTGTATGCATTATTAACATTCAGAAGAGAATGAGTATAGGCACCGTTTTAGTCTGTCATTTGAATTGTCATGATTAAATTATCAGGGCAATCATGAGTGTAGTGCACTGTGCCCCACATCTTTAAACTGAAATAGACTTCACTGGGTTCAGCTTTGATTGATTTAATGAAAGCAGGTTTTCACGAGCCTTTAAATCACAGGACAGTTTATTGGGGAGGCTGGACATGAGTGAGTTTTAATGTAAAAGACAAGAACGCAATTTGGTAGATTAGGATGTAAACCATCATGTAGGGGATTAACTTCCCTTGACTCTCATTTTTACTGATGGTTCAGTTTTGAGTTTCATCCATCCATCCATCCATCCATCCATCCATCCATCCATCCATCCATCCATCCTTTGATCCATCCTTTCAAGTAATCAATCCATCCATCCAAACAAGCAATTATCCATCCATCCATCCATCTAACTATCCATCCATCCATCCATCCTTTCAAGTAATCAATCCATTCATTCAAACAAGCAATTATCCATCTATCCATCCATCCATCCTTTTATCCATCCTTTCAAGTAATCAATCCATTCATTCAAACAAGCAATTATCCATCCATCCATCCATCCATCCATCCATCCATCCATCCATCCATCCATTCATCTTTTCTAGCAATCAAACCATTCATCCAAACAAGCAATTTATCCATCCATCCATCCATCCTTTTATCCATCCTTTCAAGCAATCCATCCATCTACCCATCCATCCATCCTTTCTAGCAATCAAACCATTCATCCAAACAAGCAATGTATCCATCTATCCATCCATTCTTTCAAGCAATCCATCCATCCATTCACCCTTTTATCCATCCTTTCAAGCAATCATTCATCCATCCATCCATCCTTTAAATCAAATCAAATCAAACAAGCAATTTATCATACACCCGTCCATCCATCCATTCATCCATCATCCATCCATCCTTTCAATCCATGAAAACCATCCATCCATCCATCCATCCATGCTCAGAGGTTACAATATACATACAGTAAGTGTTGTCCTTTTGTATGTGCTATTTCCATATGCAGATTGCTTCATGGCTTTGCATATTGATAAGAAATTTCCTATGATTACTTCTTGACCCTGTGACCCTCAAAGTACATGTGACAGCCATGAAAAGACTCTTGATTAAATGCTTTATCCGGAGCCAAATGCATTCCTTCTGCACTGATGTATACGCCCTCCATCATCCACCAGCCTCCATATGGGAATTCATGTTTGTTTCTATGGCAACAGATACCAATGCAGGAATTAATGCAATCTAAAATTTTCAGTAGAACAAAAATTTTCTGTGTTTAGTTATATCATCGCACACAGAGACTCAAACTCACTGTCACACACTAAGCTCTTGTTAATTTTGGTGAAGTCAAGCTGAATGTTTCAGTTTTCATTGGAGAGGGGCAGAGGAGGTAAACACCCAGAAAAACAGATGAGACTGCTTTTGCAAAACCACCCAGTGAGCATTTTTCCCCTCATTTGGCCCAAATCCTTTTAACCCAGGCATCTGGACCATGGCTGCAAACAACTTAAATGTTTTACGCGTGGGCAATCTAAGTCTATTCACACACAGCAGTTGAGAGACTGAATGACTCCTGTGAAAATAAATTTAGTGAAAAGGAGAGGTGGTCCTCAGGGATTAAGACCTCCTATTTGCAGGTGTATATGGGACCATTAAGGACCAGATGGGCTGTGGCTGCAGGAATAAGATGCCCAGCCAACGGGGTCGTGTGAGGACCATGTTCATTGTGTACACTAATAGTGTGAGACAAGTGATTAACAGGAGGTCGGGTTGAATAGATTGAAATTTTTCTTTGTGCTACACACGAGTGTGTGTATGTGTGTGGGGGTTGTGTATGTAAGGATGAAAGGGGGAGAAGAGAGAGAGGAATGAAGAAGAAAAAAGGAAAAAGGCTCCTTAGGGGCCTCTCTGGTCGGCGGGGTGGAACTGGGACGGGTCAGGACAGCTGGGTCAGGCTAGAGTTTTATTCATTTATTTATCCATCCATTTCTAATTTATTTTCCCTTTCTTTTATCCATTTATTTATCTACGTTCATTTAATTTGTCTTGATTTGTTTGTTTTTCCTCCTCATTTACCCTTACTTTATCTTGCTTTAGGCCGCCCCAGAACCGTGGAAGGTAGCTGGACCGTTACAGGTCAGATCCCCTCCAGATAAGCCTCCAACTCTACAGGAGGGGGCTGTTAAATTGGGTTAGAGTAGCAACTTTCTTCTTGAATGCAGACTGTAAGTAAGGACATCAGGCACTCTCTCACCATAAACCCAGTTTCCACTAAGCTGTAAAGTACGGTACAGTTCAGTTTGGTACGCAGTTTTTCTGTTTCCACTGTGAATAGATGTGGATGGTACCAGTGGAACTGTTACGTACCATCCACATATGTGGTACCCCCCTCTGTTGGGGAACCTAGCACACAGATCTGGTACTAAAAGGTGGAACTGTGAACACTACAGTCTGTTGATTGGTTATCAGCGGAGGGTCTCTGAGTTGTGGCTGGTTTTGAGGGTTATGTAGCCACTGTCAGTGTGCAGCCTCGTTCTGTGGACAACAAACAAGGTGCAGGTGTCCCTCTGTGTCACCGATAATGAGGAAATACAGTGAGTGCTAGACAGAGCAGTGAGTGACAACAGCCCTGCCCACATTTAAGAGTACTGTTTGCAGTGGAAACGCTAGGGTCTAGGTACCATGTCTGAAGGGTTACTTTGGTTCCAAAGGTACCATACTGAAAGTGATCGGTGGAAATGGGGCTATACTGTCCCATACTAATCCTTTCCCCAAAACGCCTTTCAACTGTGAGGGCCCAGTCAGAGTCACCACTATATTCTGGGGAATCACTGGTGATGGAAGGCATAAAGAGATGAATAATATGTAATAGAACTTAATTAAGAAATAAGCCAAGAGAGGCTGTTGTTTTACATTTTAGAACAAAGGGACATTGCCAGGCACATTGAGGAGCAGAGTACCTAAAACCCCTTGGCTGTTTTAAAACCACAGCCTCAGGTGGCTTCTTCCCTTATAAAACATACATTTCTATCTGCCGTATCAGGCAATGGTTTCATAAAATAAACACACAAAAACAAAACATTCAATAATTTATTGATAACAAATAATCATTATCTTGCCAAGCAAAGTAGGTCTTCAGGAGCATTTAGCAGTATGGTTGCCAAGCAACAAAGTGCCAGCTGCAACATGGAGCCAAAGAAGTTCACCACCATGGGCTCTCGTATACTTATCCTTAGGAGAAAGGAAAAAAAGTTCTCATCATGTTGCAGCTGCATTATATCCATATATGTATCTATCATCGGTGACTATTATCCTCACTTTCCCAACACTGTTTTCAATTGACAACATAGCAAACGCTAAAGAAAAATGATAATAATAAGCCCTTTTTATACAGAGGTCGCTCTATAGGGCAGCTACAGTGTTCCCTCCCTTATGCCCCTTATTGCATTTTTACACAGAACCAAACAGCGGCAGCATTATGGTGCTCCAGTGTGTGATTGTAAACTGCACCCTGGCATTCTGCAATCAAACGAGGTGTAACAGGCGTGACATGTAACACTACAGAGTTGGCCTCTAGTGTGACATAAAAAATACGTGTCGGCAGCGCTTTCTAAACAATAACAATGGCATACCACATCAATCACAATCAGTTACCTTCTCTGTTACATGGCGGCTGATGTCATCCTCTGCTCAGAGGTTAAGGAGCTCCCAAATCGAATTGTCATCCCAATATGTGGACATTTATGGCCGCCGTTTATCTTCTTTGAATCAGCTAATTGCTAACAGTGCTTTTTGTGTTGCCGACACAATAGGTAATCAAAAGGTCAACCCCTGTCCCGGTCACGTCTTAGCACAGACATCATTTCAGGGCTGTTACTACCTCCATTACCGGCTTAGAGGCAGGATCACTCTGTCCCTTCTTTCCACGATCATACCCTATATACAGCATGGTGAGACAGCATAACAGCGCAATATGCCTGCCTTAAACAGGCAGTGTAAAAGTGGCTACAACCTACCCATAAAAAAATGCAAGCTAGCTAAAGTTGCATCTTTAACTTACCATAGATTGTTTGTCCACTTTGGATGGAGATAAAAGGCCGGTCGGACAACAGTAAGGACAGGTGTTTTTCCAATCCCTGTAAGCTCTCATTGTTGCTTTCATGGCTCCTTTGTGATTTTTGTGCGCTTATCGAATGACAAGATTGCAAACCTCTAACTGTTCTCATCCTGGAAATGATAAATGATTCACGCAGCAGCAGGCGGATGCCCTCTTTAGCTCTGCATCGCATATGCAGCTGCACATCGACCCACAGTGTTGACAAGGACCTCAGGTGAGCAAATGGACCACATAGTCTGTTTAATGGTGCCAGCTTAATCTCTTTAACTTAACTCTGTTGCTTCAACATGTCTCATTTCTTTCCTATCTCTCTCCTCTGTCCTGTCTGTTTCTTTCAATCAGCTATCCTTGCTTCGACCACCAAGTAAATTGAGCAGGGGCGACTGCTCTGAGACAACAAGGGAGGCTGAACTTCCCCTAAAATTCATAGAAGAAATGGTCAAATATGCACTACTGAATTTACATCAAAATAAGAATTTGCATTGCATTAAACGTGCGCCAGGATGAGTTTAACATCATGACTATGATGTTCAAACATCAGCTGTTTATCACCAGTTTTCAAACGCGACCTCCTTGTCATACATTCTCGTGTCAGCAGGGCGGGTGCGGATGTTCCTTTTATAAGTTACTGCCTCGCTGCAATATGACAAATTTTATGATGTAAACTTAAAGTGAGCTTCTTCTGTTTGAAAGACCAGCAGCCGCCACTGAAATTGAGGGTGTCCAAACTTTTCTGAATGAGGGCCAGATTAGATAATGAGAAAACACCTGGGGGCCAGCTGCCTGACACATCATATGGGTGTTAAAAATAATAATAATACAAATAAGAAAAACAACAGTGTCATCTATCAGTGAAAAAGTATTCAACTTCAGTTGAATGTGGTCTACAGCAAATGTCTGCTCCTAGGTAACCATTCATTTGCTTCATTTCATTTGTTTTTAGGAACACACATTACACACTCTCTACTTTGTGTATGCCTACAAACAGTGTTATAGTCCTGCCATTGTCAGACGAACGGAAAAAATGCAAAGTGATCTTGTTTGATAATCAAATATCATTATTATTATAATATTTTGAAACACAAGTCGTGGTCTGTTTGAAATCAGTCAGCGGGCCACAGCTGGCCTCTCAGTTGGACTTTGGACATGCCTGCAGTAACTCAAAATTCACAGCAAAATTGGACATTACTGTTGTAATGCAGTCTCAGATGTGTGTTTATAGAGTATTTTACAATGGCTTCAAACACAGCTCAGCCAATCATAATCAAGGGCCGCAACTATCTGTTTTATAAATGCCAACAAATTAGTAAAAGAGTAATGATATGAATAGATCAACAAAAGAGTAAAAAAGTAAGTAAACAAATGCACAAACAAATAAATAAATGAGTTTATGAGGAGGTTATTTATGATTCTAAATTGTATGTTTGTGTATGGTATTCATATAAAGATGTCGGTGAAGGTTGTCAGTCATCCAGGTCATGGTAATCATAAGTGTTATGTCGTAGGCAACTGGACTTGCTTGCGTTTCTTGAAGACGTTTCGCCTCTCATCCAAGAAGCTTCTTCAGTTCTTTCTTAGATCTGTGTGCTGCTGGCTTCAGCACTGCTAACTAATATATATATATATAGTATATATGCATATAATGCATATACAGTAAAGATGTCTTTGTGTTTGCAATTTCTTGGAAATGTGAATAAACTGGGATTTTAAAAAAAATGCAGAATTTGTCAGTAAATAAATAACAGTGAATTGGTGTGTAAACAAAAGAAAGTCCTAAACATCTCAGAATTCAGCCAAAATGACTTTACTGAGAAGAATACCATCGGCATTTCGTCCAATTGACAGCTTCTTTTCCGGCAGCTATTAAGGCGCTCATGCTTCATTACACAGAGACGTGGAGGGAGAGAGTTTATCGGCCACCGCAAAGATCTGCTGGAATACGTTTAAGACACTCCTGGACTCGAAACCAATCATTGTCAATGCTGGCAGCGTACAAACTGCTGACTGACTCCGTGTTCCTAAAGCTGAGGTGTTACAAGACTGTGAAACAGCCAGTGGCGTCTTCCCCTCTATTAGCATATTCATGTGCGAGAATTGATTCTGTCTGACACAAGTGAACACACACAAACTGCAGCTGTAACCCGAGGCTTTGTGCTACCTTATATGATATTTTAAATTATTAAACAGGAAGAAATGTTATATTCTCTTGCCACTGTAATGCTCAAATACACCTTTAAAAAACACTTTCGATGACAACTTCTTTTCTCACCATAAAGGTTGAGACCGGTGAATAAAGTGTCATGCATTAGCCTGCCGAGCTTGTATCTTGGGCGTCAGTGCAAAATACCTTCTATACATTAGTTCAGCTATACGATACCAAGTATTTTCATCAACATTAAGACTCCACTGGCTTAAACTGACCCCCTAAATCACAGAAAATACATCATCACACATTATAAACAGCTCAGGTCAGCATGATTGGAGGAATCTTGTTTTAAAATGTTACCACTCTGTGCTAATAGCCAAGACACACTCACATGAAATAATAAGCTGTATCTGAAGCATCTCACAAAACAAGGTTAAACAATTCTGTTCACAAAAACAACAAACAACAACTCATTAGAAGAAACACATTTTTTAGCTTCAAAGTCCCAAACTGTGAATTTTTTAGCACATTTTGGCTTCAGTCTCCAACTGGGAACAGTCAGAGCTTTGTCTGTGGATCTGAGGTTATATCTTTGTCCACAGGGACACATAAGTTAAGCAGTACAAGCCTTTTTTTCCTGTAATGTCATCAAAATGTTAAAGTCACTTCTGAAAAGAGCTGGAAACCAGTGTAAGTTTGTAAGTCAGTCTGAGCTAACTGCAGGCACTGAAGACTTTATTTTTCTTTGAGATCAGAATACAAAGAGATAAAATCAATGTGAGATGAAACAAAAGTCTGAGTAATTTTTCCTCCGGGGAAAACAACTTTCATCGTAACCTTCAGAGATTTATAGCTGCTTGAGAATGAGAAGGTCACTGCTGTCCTTCTGAACCCAGCAGCATACAGAGTGCAGTCTGCAGATGAACTGATGTCGTATGAGACAGATCACGAAGTCCTGATAATGAATGTGGATCCTCCAGGATGTAACTAATAATCAGGTTACATTCTGAAACCGACCTGTGTCAACTCCAATTCCTCCGGGCGTCTATAAGCTGCCTGTGATGAATGTACTGCGGAGGTGTGTAATATGTACTGTAATGTTTCTTTATTCATAATACACTGTCAGAGTGAGAGGTGAATATTCCATCAGCACATTTCCATTTACATACTGTATGGTAGTGTTTACAGTCAGGAAAGTTCCTACGCTGTGTATGTATATAGCAGGTGCAGTGAAATAAATATTTATGACAGAAGCCTTTATTCAGTTTTCTCATTCTTTACTTTACCTTGACTCTGTCCTGCTGAACTAACCTGAATCACAGCATTGGAAAATGACTTTCAGGGAATTGCATGAACATCGACGGATTAATTTACACTTTAAAAAACGTTAATTTTCTCAGTAGGAATGGGGCTAGAGCATGTCAGTGACGGTATAAAGTATATCATTATGCTACAAGAATATGTAGGGCCAAGAGTTAAAGGAACAGTGTGCAGGTTTTAATGGCATCTAGCAGAAAGGATTGCAGATTGCAACCAGCTGAAACTTCTCTCATGTGCCAAGCAGGAACTCCTGGTTAGGATTCCATCAGTGTTCAGTGGCTCATCCCGGAGGGGCTGCTAACTATGGTATGGTTTTGTTTGTCCACTTTGGGCTACTGTAGAAACATAGCAGTGCAACAAGGCAGGCTCCCTGAAAATGACCTGTTCCCGTTAGACATAAACGGTTCATTCTAAAGTAATGAAAATACAACAATTCTTATTTTGTACAAGATGATTACACAAGAAAGAAAAAATGCTTATTATATTAAATTTCTGCCAATATATCCCCCAAAATCTGACATGCTGGCCCTTTGAAATATGAGCATAATAACTATTAAAATAAAGGTCACTGCTTAAAAATTGATTGAGAGGCCGAGGACACTGTCGGCAGACAGCCTGTCACTCAGTGCAGCCCTGCCCTTAATTATGTGTCACTTTAAGCCTTTATAAAATGGAAACGAGTGAGTTTAAAAAAATTCACCCTCGCACAGTTGTCATGAAGGAGGAAATTAGCTATAAAGACCAAAACTGTTTTTTGTACCCGGTTGTAAACATGTTTTCTGGAGCCTGCCTCAAGTGATCATTTAAAAACCTGCATTTTTTAGCACTTCTGTATTGGCTCACATTTTTTAGCCTCGGAGGTCAACATGATCTCACTCCAACCTCATCACATATTGATATTTAGTCATGGACTTTCCATGTTCATGTACAACATGCAAGGTACACTGAGTGTGTTGGTGATTTCAACAACTTCGGAGTGAAACCGGGCTCAGAATGTCACCCATGTCCTGTCGCGTTTCCCCCTGATACCACCGGGTGCTGGCCGCGTATCATGTTGACGATAAAAAGACGCCTTTTTTTGTTGGTTTCTGACGCAGCAGGTCACTGCCCAAGCATCGGATTACGACGAGTGAAACCGGGCTCCGGCGGTTGCTGCTTATGGTGAACAGGGGTTTAAATTTTCCTTTTCAGTCTATGTATCTTAGCAATACAGGACAGGTGGTAATTAAATTCTAATGCATATTCCCTGTCTCCTGAGGATGAATCCTAATGGTTTCGCTGACCTCCCTGATCACCTCCTTTAACACCACTTTCAAGGCAAACTGTCCACTTGTACACACAAAGTACTAAATTCTTTAGAGTGACATTTATGAATCACATGCAGGCTCCACAGAAGACAAATCACTTTCCATTTTGGAGGATGAGCGTTTGTAAGCCCATCCTCAGGTAAACATCAGCAAAGTTAATGACAATCTGTTTGTAAAGTGTAAAAACATTCATTCATTCTCAAAACCACCTTTTAATATTTTAGCCCAAAGTTCTGCATGTTTTATGTGTAGTATTTATTTCACAGTTTTTTTTTAATTTCATTTTTATTATGTTTTTCCATTCTCTTGGCTTTTATTCGCTCGATTTTATCAGTTGTGGTGCTGAATTGTTTTTGTTCCCATGTAAAACACTTTGTAAAACTGTTTTAAAAGGTGCTACATAAATAAAGTGTATTATCATCATTATATTTTCACTTGATGCCACATTTTAAGTCATACATTCAACATGTGCGGAACTTTTTGTGAGCTGTAATAAATATTGTAGCCTCTAGGAGCCAGCGGTGGTGCTTTACACTTCTGGTGTTGTTCACTTGCATCATTTAAGGTTAAAGTGCTTTATTGGTGCAGATGTCATCCCTTATCTGTGTCTTTTAGTTTTGCTTTGTCTGTTTGATGTGAAAGTATCCGGGTACTTTGGAGGCATATTTCTGCCAAACAGAAAGATAAAGATAATCTCCATTTTATAGATGCCCATTCATCTGATGGCAAGCATGTGGACCAGCACATTCTGCGTTATATACTGCCTTCATATATTTTGTTATTATAAATCATAAATCTCACATGGCGCAAAGAGCAGTGCCCTGTAAGGAGGACTGAGATCGTCTCAGCTCAATTCATGTTGATTGGTTTATGGACAAACGAGGGCACAGGTTAAACACACACATCGCTCACACACAGATGTCATAATGCTGGGATCTGGATAATCCCAGTATTGTGCTGAGATTCTTTGATGTAGTCAACTTTTAAGGCTTAGACACAAACTGTCTCAGCCTTTACATCCTCCACTGAGGAATGAATCACAATCTGTTAAAACTGTTTGAGACAAGTGATCAGATACTTCAGTTTCTAGTTCTCTAAAGCCTCAGTAATGTGTTTTTTTCCTACCACATGCTATTGCTACAGGCTATATTCAAATCTGTCAATCAAAAAGTTGCGCCTGTGCTTGGTTTAAAGTGCTCTTTATTACCTTGTTTTAAATGCACATGAATAATACATGCCAAGGTCAAGGTCTTCTATCAATTTTCTTTAAAGGATCTACTGAAGTGTCCGGGGCCTTGCCCAAGGGCAAGACGTTAGTACCATGCCTCTGTGCATACTGATTACTTACAGTAAACAATATTTCTCAAACAAACCCAGTCACTTTACACTGTGAATACTTTTAACCTCTTGTTTGGCCATACCAGGCTATTTTTCACTGGTAACTATGGGGCTGTTGCCAACATGTCACTGCTAATTGGTACAGCTATTACATCATCACTGACATGATTGTGAAGTGTGAGTAGATTGTATGTTTTACTCCTCTTTGTTTTCTGTAAGGGTCGGTTCATCATCTAGACTACAAAAAAACATAATTTCTCATGAATCTCTACTTGTATCAAGACTTACAGATTTAGGTTTTATTTGCCCAGCATTTAAGATCTCAATGTCTAAAGGATGATGATGTAAAGAATTTTATTTTAATGCCAATCATGCGGGTATTTTATACACAGTATTTGAATTTTGGCTTCATGCGCCACAGAGCAACTTTCAGAGAAAGTCAAAAGCCAAAAGGTTTCTTTTGGCCCTGAGTGTTGTAGCAGCTGGAGGCATCTTTTTGTAATTGTTTTTAATGAGAATGAAGCTTTTTGCTTGCAGTTTTTGCGCTGTGACACGCCTTGCGTTTCTGCGCTCTAGGCACCTGGTGTTTTCGCTGGAACACACTGAACTTCTTGAAAAAACTTCAACTCAGAGTGGAAAAGCGCCTCACATCATCTCAGCTTTTTTTCCCATTGTCCAGTCGGATGATTTGAGAGGCGGGCCATCTGTGGTGGTCACATCAATAAGGTTACAGTTGGTAAACAATGGAGGACAAACTGATGGTGGCAGCTGCTGGATACCCAGAGCTATACAACCACATGATAGACAGCAGGTTGTTAAACTGTCCCTGAGTCATGCTAAAATATGCCTGGAGACGGCCATCATTGATGGGAAGCTCTTGGACCACCTGGAGGTACTCCCAGTGATACACCTTCTTTTTAGGGTCCCATGTGCCCACACAGATCTCTGTTTCCCTGTGCCCAACAAAGTATTTGCTGACAGCCTCTTACCTTTAACCAGAGCTAGCTAGAGCAAGTTGTCTCTGCCTGTCCATTTTAGTAACTAGCTACTAATTAATGTGATATAAATAAGATTAGTAAATAAACAGTGGATTGATTACACAGAAAGGTTAGGATAAGGAGGTAAATAGCGTGGTTGCATGGCAACAATAAAAAGCCACAAGTTTTTTTTTTGTTTTGTTTTTTACTAGTGGTGTTCAATTTTTAAAAACGGCAGTGCAGTGCGCCTCGTGTCACACTCAATCTGCCAGAATTTGCTCTCTCCATGGAAGGAGCACCCATTTAAATTTGGCCACTTTGAGTAATAGGCCGTCTGTCAGGCCTACAGTCGATTAGTCAAATCCACTCCTCGCTCCTCCACAGCTCCACCCTCTCGTCCAAATATGGTCAATTCAGGCTTCAAAAATCAAAGATGGCAACATCAGAAATGCCAAACTTGAGGCTTCAAAATGAGAGTCCACAAACCATTTGGTGACATTTTTAATACAGTCTATGGCCTTAACCTTACTAAACCTCATCTCCAGCAGTGTCAGAAAAACTGTGATGAAGCAATTTTGGAAGGCAGTAACAAATGGTATTGTCCTGACAACAGAGACATCAGATCACAGGGGGCTTGTATGTGTCATCCTGGAGGGAAATTATTCAACAAAGTGTTTTGTCATTTAATAAGGAGGACTTGTGGGAAACATGGCAGCATCAGGCGCAGAGCAGAATTAATTGCTGCTGGGCCAGATGTCACGTTGTTCTGCATAAAATAAGCTGTGTTCAGCTTTTCACACCAGAGCCAAGCAGTATTTAACATTTAACCCCCGTTACACCGTGGTTGTGAGCTCAGCTGCGAACCCAGGTCTGTTAACCCCCATTGACCCTCTCACATCAAGGGTAAAAATAGATTTTTATCAGGTTGTTGCTACAGTGTGGAAAGGGTAAGATATTCACCTGTCTCTGTCATTATTTATCAGATGCATTCCTAATGAAGCACATAGTGCAGACTCTGGTCACTTCAACTTTTATAGCTTTTGAGGAAACATCTCATTTATCTAGAACAATCTACTGCTTTTCTGTCTAACACAGAAGTTTGACTTCGATACCCAAAGGTCAAATTGAGTTAATTAGACATTACACCGCAGAGCACTTGAGGGAACACCCGATCTGAAATCAAATCAGCATCACTCGGCAGGACCACTCCTGGTTGTACCACTGACAAAGAGACCAGAGAGAGCACACAAACCCTCTATAGTGAGCAACTCCACGGGACAAACCTGCTAAATTATTTATGACCTGGACAACTGAAGGTGCAAGTTCTCTCTAATGGAAAACTTTTCAAGCAACATAGAGAGATGAGGAGAGTGGGAGAGGGAGAGAAATCTCTCTTTAAAAACGAAGCTCAGTGGAGAGCAGTGAGTTTGGAATGAATATTTTATCCCTCTCTCCCTCTGTCTCCACTCACTCTATCTTTCTTTATCACTCTCTGTTTCTGACAAGACCAGTTCTGCTCGAACAGAGTGTCTGCCTTTTGCTGAGGCGTTTCGCGGCCTTGGCCACAGCCTCAATCTCAGCCCCCCGCTCCCACTGAGACCAATCACAGGTCACGCCTGCCTTCAAGTCATGGCAGCCCTGTGCTGACAGCCAGCCAGTTAAATTTAAGATGTAGCTCGGTTGGGATTTCTCTTGCCATCCAGTCTCTTTTTATCACGCTATTGCATTCCTCATCCTCCTTATTTTTTAACCTTGGCTCCTTTTCTCCACGCTGTCTCCCACATGGACCGTATAACTTCTTTTCTCGCTTCACCTGTCCGGCTGCGTGATGTTCCTGCTCCAGATCTCAACTCCTCTGACCCCTCTTTTTGTTTGCTCTCCATCTTTTTATTTCCAAGCTAATGCTACATACAGTTCTCCACCTCCCACACCCAGCCACCTACAGACAGACATTTTCGCACTCTTGTAATCCTGTGTTTTATATTTCAGCAGCTGCTGCCACGCAATGTGAGCATTACTCTCATGCTGGCACGAGGGCGTTGTCAATTAGATGAGGGCTGTAATGTAAAACTCTGGGGTGCTCACAACAGGAGGCTAAGCGCCACCTCAATCTGAACACAATCAGGGATGACACTTAGCTGAACCACAAATCTGACAGCTAATCCCTGGCGTGACATCATAGAAATGCCAATTTAATGGTGATGGTGGAATTTCTTCCCCATATTTTCTTGGAGGTTTTTTGCCACATTATTATGCATGCTATAGGACTGTGTGTGAATATGAATGCATGTGTTTTTTAATTTTCTCCTTGCCAATATTTGTCCATCATGTCACGTCCCATGCTAATAGCCGTTAGAGAGCACACGCTCACATTTTCAACCCTGACACGGTGGCAGGTGTAACGAGCAGCAGTATTCCTCAGAGAGCGTTTCCTGTCTTGGCTCCATCACTAACAGCTCCGAGAGTCACCCGGCTTGTCACACTAACTGGGAGGAACCTTGTGTTACAAAACCATTGCTCTCTCTCTAGAGAGGGAGGGAGACATCTCAGGGCTGACGGCACATTCTGCAGCTTTTTTCACCTGCGCAGGTTATTCACTGGTGGATGAGGTGACCCGCAGACGCAGAGAAGGTTTGAAAAGTTTCTGTACTTAAAAGTTAGTGAAGTTAATTCAAAATTTTTGCTGCAGGAGGAGTAAAGTCAGCAAAGTAAGACGTAGTTTAAGTGTGAAGACAAACATACTTTCTATTTCTTATACAATGGTAAACAAAGCTGCAAAATCCAACACATGCTGCACAGCTACAAGCATGAAAAATCTATATACATAAAATGCATACATACGGCGAGTGCTCTTGATCACATGAATAATGGATGTCCACTCATGCTGCTCTCAAAATAGTCTGTCAACATGGCAGCCAAGCATGACAGTAGGAGAATGCTGAATACTGGATTGCATCTCTCATCACTGCAATCAATATCTGGGAGATCATCGTGTCTTCCGACTAATGTGACGCCCTAAATATCAAAAGGCTATTCAAGGTCATAAAGAGAGCGGAGTGCACCTTTGGACTGAGTGAAACTGTCAGCTACAGAGATCAAACTTAAAGTTTTTTAATGTTGGAGAAAGAAAACAAAGTCATTGTAAGGAAAGGAAAAAACAAAAAAAACCCATATCCAAATTTTTGCAGACCTAAGTGTTTCTGCTCTCTCGCTGCTCCCCTCTAGCTCTTACAATGAGAAAATTTGGCCTTAAGGAAAACATTAAAGCAAAGGCAGATTTTTTATTAAGTACAACTGCAGTCCTCTTTTGTGGGCTCGCCTTTCTGTGACATTAATTGCGAAAGCACTCCTTAATGAGTCACACGTTGTGAGGGAAGATTTGAGAATGCGGGGGAGTTTGGTGCACCATCCTCTTCCAGATGCACTTCGATGGCCTTACGCCTCATTTCCACATAGCTCTGTGTACATATGCCAGTCAGCCGGAAATCCATTCATTCTTATGAGAACCTCAGTGATTTCAAAACTCCTCCCTCCTTTTTGTTCAGGCAGAATTTTGCCTTGAGAATGAGTATGAGTATGAAAAAAAAAATTAGCTTATAGATTGATGTATGTGATACAGCTCTATTTATACATTTTTTTCATTTTTTAGAGTGCATGCATAGTGCATCATGCATCTTTTAACAAAATAGTTCATAAAATTGGTTGCATACCTGACAGGCCAACCTCCCCACTTATTTGTCACCATACATTATTGATCCTGTTTTAGTCTCTGTGCTGCGCTACATTCCAGAAGATATGAGGCGGAAAACACTCAAAATGAACTTTTCTGCCATTTCTGCAGTGGCATTTCTATCCATCTATAAAGAGATGCATTTCCTTGTGTTGAACACTGGGGGCATACTCCGTATACAGTAACAAAATACAGACACAAAACAAAACTGTGTGGAAACGAAGTGTCAGAGAACATGTACGGAGACATGTTGCTGAAGATTTGCTCCACACTCGTTATCTGGTCGTATTTGAAAATGTTTCCTCTGCAGGACTTTGCACGTCAAGCTGGAGAACCAAATTCCTAAAAAGCTTATTTCCTATTACTCATGTTTGCATACAACTCTCGACCTCTGTCTGTCTGCATAAAAAGTGGCTCAGAGAATGTCAAACAATCCACCGACATTCTTGAGCACAGAGATAAGGTTAACAGCCCCTAAAAAGTGCTGAGGTGCTGAGTTTTCCAGACATCATTTTCCACCCCATCTTTCCCTCTCTGTTCAGTGGGCTTATCTTGTCCTGCAAGATGAACAAGCACATTTCCCGGTCTATGATACACTGAAAGCTTCTGATGATTTCTAAAGAATATCACCAGCATGAGTTGTCTCACTGGTGTAAGTAATTCATCCAAGTAAACAACATGATGAAGACTCTCGGGCTACAACCCCATACTGAACAAACTTAAAATGGGCTGCACCATCACAACACGCCAGTGCTTGTTAGTCATCCTGTTAAAATGTATTGTTCCTCCAGTAATTTATTTTTAACAAGGGACAAATACTGAGCTGCTGCATTTAAAATGGGCTTCAGTTTCACACTTGTATTGATTTTTTCAGGCTGCAATCAATAGAAACTTTCGAGGTCTTTTTTTACCTTGATGATGATCCTGATAGGGAAACAGATGTTGTGAATGTACAATTGGAGTATTTGGCTCGCCTAAAATTACTTAAGAGGAGAAGTGCAATAAAGTAAAAGTCAAATAATCTACAGACTCCCAACTTCTTGATCCCGAGCTCTTATCAGCTCTGCAGGAAAAAGGTCGGAGCAGAGATTTTTGCCTTCCACTGTCTGAGCTCTGGACACTCAGTCCCTGCAGTCGCAGCCTGAGAAGATACTAAAAATATCTAGGGCAAATGTCTGAATCCTGTTTTAAGTTAATTCACTCCAACAGAGTTCGAGGCGTACAGCACTCTGCCAACTGGGCCTCATAAAATGATAATGAGAACGCTGCTGTCTGCTGACAATGAGATAGACGCAGCAAACACAGATGCACAGGCAGCACATCGAGATTGGTTGCTTATTTCACTGTTTGAAAAAATCTGCAAACTGGAAAATGTATTTATGAGAGTTTGTCTCTCTGGCTCGATGTGTACAAAAGAAAAAGTATTCTCTGTGAAGTGCGCGGTTTCTTCTGCTGACACTGAGCGCCACTGTCTGCTGAATGATGGAGGCGTGCGCCCTACTTCTTCTGTCATATTTGACAGGGACAAAAATCAAAGGAGGAAATTAATTTAACATAACCTGTCTATTTGGAGATAGTGCTTAAAAAACACAAGAGCAAGTGCTCCGTTAACTTCAATGAAGGGAGCTCCAAAGCTTGCCGGCTGCTATTTCTGCAATGGAGCTGCTCTTTGCTGCAGTCCCCAGTGAATAGCAAACATCTTTTGTTAACACTTGGAGCCCTGTGTTAAGACCCCAACTCTCAGGGGGCGTCTGAAGGTATTAATATTTCACTCTCTCTGCATAAGATGGATCTTAAAAGACCATCAAACTGACAGAGTGTGTTTATCTACAGGGTCAGCTGACACAACAGATGGAGAGAGATGACTGTGGATTCAAATCTTTTGGATCTCAGCGGAGGACAGTATGGAAATCTGCTTCCTTTCTTGTGCAGCAACATGCAAGAATTAAATGCCTCCTGCGGTGGAGAGCAGAAACACAGGTGCTACTGTGACTGAACGAGGCAAGAGCAGTGCTTCAATAGTAACACAGTCATAAAAGGGGCTATAATCAGTACTTTCAAACTGGTATTAACAATGGATCACATGACTGTATGTATGTAAAAGGGGCCACTCATGGAGACAAACGCACAGACAGTTATCACCTGACCTAGCAGTTTAGCTAATTGGCTAAAGATGCAGATATTTCCCTCAGGAGCTGGTGGAGACTAAACACAGAGCTAAAAAGGTAATAGGTAATATTGACTCAACATTCATCATGTGGACACAAACAACTACAAATGAATGAAATAAATGTTGCTGTGACTGTTGGATGTGTCAATCAGCAACTGTTTGCTAGCATGTTCACAATGTCAACTGAAAAAGGGAACAACACCAGTATGTCAGTGCAGGTTTAAGTTTGATGATTGGTTCATTAATGAATGATTTGCAATGTGTATGTGTGTCTATATTCTGACTTCATAATTTTATAACTGCATGCCTTTTGAATAAGCTTCTTTTTGTCTGCTTCTGGAGTATTCATCTGTGTGTCACACTGTTTCAACACTAGCTGTAATATTCCTATCCTTAACTTAAAGATAGATTATGTAGGACTTTCCTAAAAAAAATAGATTGTACTGACTCATACATAAGTAATCCCTCTAAATCATCACTTATGACCCACTAGAAGTGGGTGGTGGTGTATTTTTCTGCAGAAGCTCTGCCCTCTGCCTCTATTTTCTTCTGATTTTCTGAGCCTGGGACATTAATTGGGCGTGTACCCCCACTGCGCTCAAGTGAGGTCGTTGCTTTATATCAAAGCAGCAGGCATCCACAAGAGACACAGCACCAGATACACACTAACATAATGAGGCAAAACGTCAAACAAGAGTGAATCTGGGGTTGGCCTTTACTGTCACTTTCACTGGCGAGCGTGTTTACAATCTATAACCACCAATCCTGTATAGCATGCCTTTAATCACTTAAATGGTAACTTCTGTATTTTCTACCTAGGACCTATTTTCTAATGTTTTTATGTCTAAGTGACTAATGGGAGCAATACGTTTTGAAATTGTTCAGCCGTCAAACAGGATGCAGTGTAATTACTTGGGACATATATCCAACATCAGTGTACATCCAAGTGCTTGTTTTTGCCACTGACAGGCTCGGATTATTTTAAGTATCTAACAGCATTGTAGAAAGGATCCCTACAGAGATAGACTTTTTTGTCTTGTCTTGTCTTTTTGTCTCGCTCCATCCTGTTCCAGGCGTCAATGTCCACTGGAAGCGTATCTATAGCGGCGCGCACGTGAGGGGCTGGAATTGATGGATCGCAAGATCATAATGTCACGTGATAATTTGCGGAAACCCTGGAGGTATGAAGACATCAACAAACAAAGAAAAGATTTCTCTACCTGCTGGGGGCCACAGACTTCGACGTCATGTTGTTGTAGCGATGTGAAATACGCTCCAGAGTTTTCATGGGTGTTTTTATTTTGAAAATTGACCAGATACTCTCGTCTTTTCTGCCCCTGACTTCCTGTTTGACTCATTTGGTCTGTGGAAATTGACGCGTCATCGCGCGGCGTCCTTCAAATAATTGACTCGGCGTGTATTTTTAGTGGAGTGGAGCGCCGAGCCGCTTCTGGTGGAGCAGCTTACATTGACTTAAATGGCCGCGATTAGCTCTGGCACCCACGCCATGCCTGAATCGCGTACACGACGGATCCAGTGGACATCCGGGGTTAGAATAACAATCTGAGCCTGTCAGTGACAAAAACAAATACTTTTAGTGAACATAAATTGACAGTGTGAATATGCCCAAGGTGGTTACCTTGCAGTGTGTATCGCTGCTGGCTGCAGCCCTGTCGCTCGATAGTAGAACAATGTCAAAAGCTGCTGTTCCCATTAGTCACTTAGACACAGATATATGGGAAAATAGAGTCCAGGTTGAAAAATAGCAAAGTAACTTTAAGAAGTTAATTGCAAACCCCGACAATGACCTTTGATTTGACATTTTTAAACCCTGACAAAGAAGGCCTTGTCAAAACACTGGGTTCTTATCCTGATAAATAAAAGTACTGGAGCTACTGCGGAAGTGTTTGAGGCTTCACTTTTTATGTAACCTGTGTGATTTGCTGACATGCTGTCACCCCGCTGACTGCTGCACTGCCTCGGCGGATTTTTAACTTTAGTTCAGTCTTTGAAGTCTGTTAAACCAGACAAGAGGTAATGGAGACAAATGAAGGCTCGCTGTTTAGCCTCATTATTGAAAATCACTCTTCTGAATAAATGTGCAGCTCTGTGCATTTAGACTTCAGAGAGAACGTCTGCCGTGTTCTCATTCATCCTAGGTACAGCAGTTTGCCTCATGGTTGAGTCATATTGGTAATTTCAGTTCATCTGAATGACAAAGACTCATTTACAGCTTATTAGGTACATGCCTAATGCAATGTAATGCAATAAAAAAACAATAAAATGCAATAAAAGAAAAACTTTGTTGGAAAAGTACATTATGTCAGAATTGGGTTTATTCAGCATGTTGTGGTGTTGTATTGAACTGCATTATATTGAAGACATTTATAATGTTTTGTCCACCCCTGTTTATATAGGGGTGGACAAGGGTCACAGAGCAGTAGACGGGCGTTGCAAACTAGCTTCGCCTATAAATGCTGTGGTATGTGGCATTGGTCAATGCCAATAAACATTAAATAAATTAGAAACACCTTTCAATACACTGCAGTCCAGCACAACAGCACCACTAACTAGAGCTTTAAAAATGACCATAGAGTTGAATCATCATCGTCTCTGCACACAGACTGAACATTGTAACCTCCACCATGATGGAACATATTGCGGTGCTGTTGTATTAGATTGCTTTTACTATGCGGATGTACCCAATAAACTGGTCACCTGATATGTATCTGATTCAGACAGTTTAAAGCTACAGTAGGCAACTTTTATAAGTTGTCATATTTGCTAAAGCTTTCATTACATCCTGACAGTAATAGACAAGACGGATACTATCGGGTTTGTCTGGCTCCTGCTAGTTCTCCTGGCTTTTGCATGAATCCATGCACCTGAACAAACACAACCAATCAGAGTCAGGAGGAGGCTCTAATGCTGTGTTTACACTATGACCAACGCAGCAACAGGCTACAAGTCATTTTCAATGGAAGCCAGTGACAAGAAGCTACAAACTGATACCTGACCTGACAGGCGTGATGTGCTCGTTGAGCTGGCCTCAACTTTTTTCAGCACTCTAATGAAGCAAAGTGATGCGTCAACCAAACATATGTTTTTTTTTTCTAGCTGTGGTGCTGTGTTATTTAGCTTGGTTATAGCTGACGCTATGCTAGCTTTCTGTGTGCTGTGGTGAACATGGGGATGCAAAAGGGCGGCAAAATGTGATGTCAAAATGGAGCACAGACATTGATAAAAAGCGGAGATGTTTTTTGATCAAATGACAAACTTCAGATGATGCTCAGATGAGGTGCTTTGTGGCAGGAAGTTAATAAAAGTTATCTTCTGTAGCTTTAAGGTCAACCAGACCGCTGCAGTCATGTACAGCAAGTGTTCAGTACTGCTACATGAGAGCCCTGCCCTGGTGTGTGTCAGATGAAGACCTCCCTGCGTGACCTTTAAAACTGTTGTATCAGCTGTAGCGGTGCACCATGGAGCTCCAACATGTGCACTGATTCACCTCAGTTTACACTGGCTGTAATTGATGCTGAGCAGGCCATCCATAAGCATTAAATATTGGCATCTGGCTGGGGCACAGGAAGAGGGAGAGAGATGAGATAAAAGAGCATTTTTCATTCACTCCACTCTCTGTGGTGGAGGCACTCTGGGATGTTTACCTGAGCATTTTTCTTTTTTCTTTTTTTTTTCCTGTGCACACATCTGGTTCTTTCAAAATCTATGTGCACTTCACTTTGAGTTTTACCAGCATCATTTTAAACAGATTTAAAAGAAAATAAAGCACACAAACAAACTGAGAGCCAGGTAATGAAATATGAAGCTACATGCATCATGCTAAAATGCAATTCTTTTGATTTACTAATCAAGTACTGTGGATTGTCAGAAAATAACATTCCTATTTAATATAATCACCTGTGTCAGTCTCTATTTGTGCAGAAAACCTTCCAGTTCCTGCAGGATAAGACAGTATCATGCTTTGTTTGTGTTTTCATAACAATTAGTACCACTATCATAATAAGATTAAAATATATTGTATATATCAGGGTGTGGAAATATACTAAAAAGACTATTGTGGTCTAAGAACCAAGAAAACTCTGAAGCCAGATGAAAAAGGTTGCAGTTGGAAAAGACAATACAGACTTCTGAAAAAAGAGAACAAGAATAGAAGCATCTTGGGAAAAAGAGAGGGAGAGATGCCATAAAAGTGTCTTTTATGTCAGCCCAACTGGAGCTGCATGAATAATTTCAACCATTCTCTATTGCACTGTGTGAATCCACAGTTTTGTAAATGATAACTACAGCATAACAAAAAAGTAGGTTAGCCAGAAAGCCAACTAAGAGGAAATCCAGAGGTATCATCCTGTTATTTCTGAGCTGAAAACCCTGCCATCACTCATTTCAGTTTGCCCTCAGCCATCCCATATCACACAAAAACCCAGCCACTTTATCCTCTAAGAAGCCGCAGAGCTACAGCACACAGTCATACTTTGACTGAAGACAGTATTTAAGCTCTATTTTCAAATCTATTGTCCACCAGAGACAGAGCACATGAAACCTGCTCCCACTTAAACCATGACTGACTTGTGCTCTTTTTCCGTCTTTCTGTGCAAATACACTCAGCAGCCTAATCCTGCTTGGCTAAGAAGAGTTAAACTACTATTAAGGTGAGTGGTACTGAGCTCATATTTGATATTTACTGACTTAACTTTGCCTTTTAGTGATTGCAAACCCCGCGTATAAAAGGTCATGCTGATCTCTGGGGCAGGACATTTACAATAAAAGGCTGTGAATCTCCAGAGCCTAACAGGCACGGTGACAAATTACACATCACTGTCTCTGTACTGCTCGTTGTGGCTGTAATATGTTCTTCCATTGATCATATATGAAATAAAAATGATCCTGCACCTGTTTTTACACAGTAAATTAATACTAGAGAGACAGTGTATTGATTGTCTTGCAGTCCCACGTGGATAATGCTACTGTTTAATTTACTGCAAATCAATCTGTCGCTGCAGGTACATGGGAGCGCCAGCTAGAATGGCTGTATTTGTCACATAGTGCTCACCATGAGTCAGCTAATGAGGAGCTGTAACCCACAGCCTTGTACTGACTGACACGCTGATACCTGGATTTTCACCACCCTGCTGTTTTGCCCCGTTAATAAAGTGTAGACCTGGGGGATACTCACATTAACTTAATACACTCAGACTGGGCTTCGGGCCTGCTGTCTGTGTGTGTGTGCGTGCGTGTGTGGCCTAGCGCCTCATTAGTGGCGGGGTAGAGTGTTGTTCTAGTGTTTTTCTGCTTTATCGGCCAGACTGTAATAGGCCTAAACAAGGTTACCCCCATTTTTCTGCAGCTACTCAGTTCCAACCCCTTCAAGGTTGCCGTCAGCAACTCACCAACATAACACACCTCACCGCCACAGTCACCCTCGATAACAACAGAACATTTCCCCATAACTATTCCCATCAGGGGATATTACAAGGAGCGTGCGGAACGGAAAGGTAAGCAGCCACAGTTGAGTTTCTCGCAGCCTCTTGAGTGCTGTGACAGCGTTGGGAGACGATCGCACAGTTCTTCTGCAGCGCCTGTTACATATGTGCATTATGCACATGGGGAGCACTTTGCTAAATCATGAGCAAACGCGTAATTTGTCATGCACAGTGATACACTAAAGCATATTGCCACCCTGTGAGTACAGTTTCTCTGGGGCCTTTATGATCAATTATTTATCATGTCTTTTATTACAGTTTAGTGTACAGGGTACCACTGGCACGAATAAGCACTTTTCTAGATCTGCGGCATCTGTTAAGAGGGAAAGCAGAATCACAGTAGTCACATCTGATAAATGGGAATTACATAAACTCTGCACAGTGGTCGTTCAACTTCCCTTAGATGCTGATGTTCTTTGACATAAATACCTCACATGAAGATCTGCCATGAGCGCAGTGGATTATAATATAGCCTTTTTCTTAACCATGTTCACCCATTCAGTGCTTTCAGACAAGCCTTAAGCCGGCAGACTAGAAGCTACTTGAAAACCCATTTTTCACAACTGAATAAGAGTGTCTCTCTTCCCAGCGAGCGATGCTTTCACTGCAGATTTTCATTTCTCAGACCATCATCCAATCTCTGGGCCATTTCAGTAATGCACCTACAACATTAGCTCTTCTTTTTAGTGTAGAGACAAAAACGGTGCTAAAAAGCCTTTGAGTGCTTAATTCATTTGCATCTATGAAACAATTAAATCTAAATGTCAAACCACCTTATCCCCATCTACATAAGAAGAGTAATGGAAGAAGGTCGACAGACCTGAAATGACAGCTATTGAAAATCTTTCATTACAGCAGCAAACCAGTCATGCAAAACATGTAGCATGCACAGACTGAAGAAATGAACACAAATCTGATCGCAGAATGATCACATTCGTCCTCGCTCATGTGGAAAACAAATGACACACAGCTGGATGTCCTTGTTGATGTTGGCAGTACATTTGACAGTGAGGAGCTGTCAGCTTGTTGTCATGTGAGCGACAAGTGCTCTCTCTTTAAAAAACAAATCTGTCTGTTTCAGCAAAACAACAAAAGGAAAAAAAAATTGGGACTCAACCAAAATCTGTTTCTTGCACTAAAGCCTTTACAATACTGCTCAGGGCAGGAATATTAGTGATGTCTGTGCCAGAGAGAAATGGAGCGTTACACACAACATTACACAAATTCAATACAGCACAAGAAACATACTCGCAGTGTCAGTATGGCTAACATTGCTTGGATCACTGTTTATACACCCCGACCTTCAACCAGTCCTGAGTATTTTTTTGTTGTTGTTGTATATTTAAAGAAGTATTTCACTGCTGGAAAGATGGTCTATTCATAAACTTAGGATATCTATGCAGTGGAAATACGCAAATGCTTAAAACTGGTTCTCCATGACCAGAGAAAACAGAGACAAAGGACTGTCACATTCACTTTCGTTCAAGAATTAGAAAACCTACAACAAGAATGAACTGCACCCCACCACACCAATAAAGGCTCCCGCTGGTGCGTGACGTAATGAGAGCTTACAGTAACTCTTTTTCAACAGGAAACAATGCAGTGGTCGACTGGTGGAAAAAAAAATGAAATTACAGTTAAACAGTGAACTAAAATATGTTTCTGAAAACATTTTAAGCAGCACTGCCAAGGTTTACAGTGTGATCAGGGTTTGGTCTGAATTTGAGAAAGAGAGATGGGTGGCTCTCTCTCGATCTGCTTCTATACCCTTTGTGTCAGTGGTGGTGGGCATACACAAATGCGGAAGTACAACCATTCTACCTCTGCTACATAGCTACTACTGCTGTTGGACGTGTATTGTCAGTGCTGTGGACTGTATTGTCTGGTATCATTTATTTTTTGTCCTTATGTCCTGCTATACGTGTATTTTACAAAGCCTGCCCCAGGAATTGCCCCTCTGGGATAATTAAGTTTCCAAAATCAAATCGAATCAAATCGAATCAAGTCAAATCAAATCAAATCAAACTGAATTGCAGTTGGGGCTGAGAAATGAGCAGGAAGGTTTGGGCTCTGGTAAAATGGAGGGATGTTAACTACAGGTCATTTACACGTACTGCCCCCACTGTTGTGACACAACACTGTTGTGTTTTAAACGAGCGGCAACCTCCAGGGTGGACCATGCAGCAAGATTGGTGGCTTATCAATCAATCAGTCACTCAATCAATGCCTTTATTTGTCCCCCAGTGGGGCAATTTGTTTCACAGCAGTAGGGGCACACAAAAGTACAAAAGTGAGGTATGCAGAGCCTAAAGCCTGAGTTTGCCATACTACAAAGGTGTCTCTCTTTCAACCTGGATAGATCACCATGGTAAGTTGTGCAGCAAACCTAACCTGGTTGCGACCAAGTTTTGTTCTGAGTTTCGGTTTGAAACAGACTAAAAAGTGCCTTTCATCGCTGTATCGCTGATTAGTGTCGCTCTATAGTCAATGTCAGTGTATGAGAGATACAGATTGTCAGCTTAGGGAAAACGTTGTACATGCACTTTATCCAACTTGTGGATCCGTTACCATAAAACCAGAATGACAGACATTCTATTTCTGTGGCCGCAACGTTACACACATGCCCCCGAACGAAGCCTTGCAATTACAGTAACACTTACTGTATGTATCATGCCTTTTTTTTTTAACACGGCAAACCTACAGTAGGCTCTAACAGTGATGCTTAAATTCTGGATAACATCATTTTATTTTATTTGCAGGGTTGTTGTTGCTCTCACTGTCCTCTGGTCCATTTGCCCTGCTGGCATTAAAAGAAGCCCTCTATAAAATCTCAGTTATCATACAGTTCACTATATCAATAATCAGAATGAAGTTTATATGCATATGCAGTGTGATATGATCCCTTCAACCATTGTAACATTACCACTTTGGATGAGGTTTTATGCTTGGTCCTGATTTGCTCAAGTCCTTACACTGCTGGTATATTACAGCTAAGAGAACACAGATTAGAAAATTGATTAGTCTGTTGGTATTTATCAAAGATAATAGCCTATTCAATCTGTAAAATTCATTTCACTTCAATGCGCCCCAAAACTGATTTTCATGTCTCCTTTATAATGGAAAAGTTAATGCAGTTCTTGAGTTTAAAGTTAAATCTGCTGCATCAAGTTTAAAGTTGAAGAGTTTTAAGAGCTGCAGAATGTGAAGCTGTCACTTTAGAAATAAATGGAGGGATAAAATAAATCCAGTATATTCACCTATGAGTTCACACGATTAGTAATATTAAACTGCAAGCACTCCTCTCTCGCCTTAATGGAGGCAACAGCGTTGCTTTTTACTGTAATGCTCTTTAATATTCTTCAAAGGTGGAGGTAGGCGGCATGCTTTCGATTAATTTTAAGAGTCAAATGATGCACTGAATGCTTCATTTGACTCGTTTTATGTGAGCGCGCACAGAGTCTAAAGCAGAAAGCCTGAGTTAACAGAGACAGTTGATAACCACCTTCATGGTTATCTCTGACTGAGACTTTAGGGTTTGTCAAGTCAGCTCAGAAAAAAGAGAGTCTGGCTCTGCTGAACTGGCCTGAACAGCCCTCTAGGCTGAAAACAAAACCAGCACTGCAGTTCATTGAATGGCCACTTGAGGCTGGCTCCAGAGGCCAGTCAGTCCCCACAGACCTTCATGTTAAAATGTCCAACTTAACAGCACAAATAAACATGTTCACAGCCTGGTGCAAAATATGGCTTTGGCGTCTACAGCTAATTTCAACATTCATGACAACTGTTCAGGTGGGGGTGACTTTTTTTAGAACCAAACCATTTATATTTTATTAAGGCTTAAAGTGACACCTAATTAGGGGCAGGCTGCTTTGAGTGACAGGCTGTCTGCTGATAGTGTCTTCAGCTTCTCAGTCATATCCACCCCTTGCTCCTTCCCAGCTCTAGCCTCTCGCTGAAATATGGTCACTTCTGGCACCAAAACAAAAACAAGATGATGACTGCCATGATGCCAAACTGGTCTTTAAAACAGGAGTCTGAAAATCAGCAAAGTAAGCAAAGTCACCACCACTTGATAAAGCAAAAAAAGCATGCTTCTTGTGCAGTTTTGATATAGTCATATTGTTATTCTAGTTCATAATGTTATTCTACTCCCCCCCTCCTGGAGCACAGGTTACATCTGTTCTGATTAAAGACTGACGTTGTTGATAAATTGACCAGGGCTCAGCTTCTGCTCACAGATAGAGAGAATTAATGACTGTCTCCAGCACCACTCAGCTCTTACGACGCTTATTAGGAGGACACAGTCTAAAAGAGCTTTCAGCAATCTTTGGCTGTGATTTTTCTCCAAGCCTGTGTCCTCACCAAGAGAAATTCAAAAAGACTTAGAGCCCTCCAGGAAGACAATTAGAGTCATCGTCTTCTCAGTATGCAGCGTTGCCGTGACAGCAAGCTATGAGCACATTCCTCTGCATAATGCAGCCCCTAAAAACTGCACCCTTCACTGGTCGGTGGGGGATCCTCAGCAGGCTGACAGCGTGCCACACCACCCAGCCCACTCCTGAAAGTCTAATGAACTGAGCTAATCAAATCAAACCAGTGGGGGAATCAACTGGCTCTCATAACCCACAGTACATTGTGGCGTGAAGCCTGACCACGAATGGTAGCACCGCCACTGCTGACACTAGGTGTTACAGCTGCGAGGAAAAGAGGGAGCTCACAAAGACTGTCTGTAAAAAGGGTTAAACAGCAGTCATGCTGCTGTGCTGTGAGTGAGAGTGCCAGCGTGTCAACATGACAAACAGCAAGTGCACAAAAAGAGACCTCATGAAAACCCTATTGAGGATGACAGAGTGGAAGGGGATCACGTCAGAGAAAATGAAAACAAAGCCATATCTGTGGAGGGGAGAGACTCGGGGAACAACAGTGTGACAGAGAGATAAAGAGAGAGAGAGAGAGACAGATGGAGTAAGAGAAAGTGCAAGCCAAAATGCGAATATGTGTTCTCACCAGCTCATTTTGGCTGGCAACATGCTCTTAGCCCCCAGAGGGACATCTTCGCCTTCTCACACGTGTCCATAAATATCTCTGCAGGAGAGTGTGTATAGCAACACTGCATCATCCCCGGGGGATGTAAGAAATAAAGCTGCCACTGCTTCCGACTGTACATATGTATTGACTCAGATAAATGGAGGCAATGGAGATAGCTCATGGTGCTCATTATTCATGTGAAATCGATAAACAGTGATGCAAGAAAAAAAAAGCAAGTCTCACGTGGGACAATTTTTGGATTTAAGGGAAAATTTCAAATTAATTAATTTAGTCATCAATGCAACTGCAGAAAATGTCAAAGAATTTTATACCCATAGTGTTTATAAATCATTTGACAGAACAGACTGCAAGCAGCTGAAACTTCTCCCACTCAGAATTCCTTCAGTGTTCATTGTTCAGGAGGTTTTTACTGGGAGCTGAATTATTTGCAGAGGACTCTTCTTCTCCAAATCAGCACGGTCTCACTGAAGTTGTCAAAAGTCAGCACTTGGGCAGTGACCTACTCAACGTAAACCAACGAATAAAGGTGTGCTCTAACGTCGATATGATACGCAGCCAGTTGCTGTTATAGTTTAATGGCGCCCAGCGGCATCAGGGGGAAATGTGGCGGGACAAGAACGGAAATAAGGTAGTAAAAGCCTAATTGGGGTGGGTGGGAGGATGGTTGATGGGTCCAACAAACATTGACTTTCACCCACAAGAGCAGTGTCCACGTCCCGTAAGATTATAGAGCCAAACCCTGTTGTTTTTTTCCTAAACCTAACCACGTGTTTTTGTTGCCTAAACACAACCACGTGCGTTAGGACAAAAAAATGCCAATTCGCGGTGTTGTATCGACGTAGTGCTGTTTATTTTGAAAGAGACTGTATGTAAATGTTAAATTCCCTGTGAAAATGAAAGTGTATCTCAAAAGAAGACATGTAACAGGCAGAACTTGACACAGTGTCCCAGAACGTCAACAACAAACTCACCCCGGGTACCTTGCACGTCGTATGTGGACGTGGAAAGTCCATGACCAAACATCAATATGTGACGAGGTCAGAGTGAGAATGTGTTGGTAGAAACACTGAATAAAGCAGTTTCATGTTAAAAATTAATGCCTCTCTGATGCTGTTCGGCTCATTGGAGACGGGCTGCTAGCCCAGCACCTGCTAATATGTCCTCACCATTTTTCTGATTTAAATGTTCAGGAGGTTTTTTTACCAGGAGATGAATTATCTGCAGAGGTCTCTTCCTTTCCAAAACAGACCCGGTGATTTAAACCAGTAAAAACACTGAAAAAAGCAGTTTCACATTTAAAAAATCAGTATTTTTCTGATGCTGCATGTCACGGAGGGTCTGCTAACCTGGCCTGGTGTGAAAATGCAAAAATGTGAATGGCCCCATCTACAGCCAGTGTTTGATTTGGGCTACATCATGGCAAGCTGCGTTAACGAGGACCCACCCCCATGTAGAGATAAACAGATCACTCCACGCTGTGGAAAACATGACACTTCTTATTTTAAGGAAATAAAGAAAACATACATTTTATATCATATTCTATTTCTGCCAATATATTCCCCTACATCCCACACACTGTGCCTTTAAACAAGTTTCAGTAACATAGAATGAGAATAGGTCACATTGACTTATGAGGTCAGTAAAAGTGTATAGGATTTACAGCGTTGATGTTAGTAACAGCAGTGGCAGATCACAGACTGTGCAGCCATCTGCCTTCCGAGCATCACTGCTGCTGTCTGACAGCACTTTTGTTTTTCTCTGCATAACAACATGACAGAGAAGACAACTCATCCACATGACCTCAGCAACCTTTGGCTTGACGAATGTAAACACTGCGCTTTTTTTTTCATTCTTACCACTGTGCTTGTATTCATATCATTCTGGAGTGCATAGCGCTGCTGCACCTTAGTTTTGTGCATATATTGTTGCTGGTAAAAAGAAAAACATGAGCTGGGACTGAGATTTTAAGTGTTAATGAGGATGCTAAATCATTTGTGGAAGTGTTGCTGACTGATACCATATGAGATACACATATTATTTTCCTTGGTGTATTATTATTTATCTTCAAAGCGTTCACATAGCTGAGTCTGAACTCATGGAAATATATGGGAATTATTTTCCATATGATCAATATTTTACTCAAAACTGCAGCACAGCTACTATACTGCAGCTGTCTTACTGCCAGAAACAACTGTGCTCACGATTTATATGCCAAAATGTAAAATATGTGAAGGTAAAAGTGGGATCCATTAACTAAATTGAAGCATACCTAAAGAAAATAACTTTAAGATACTGCTGGGTTTTGTGTTATCACTCTAAAAATCAACTCTAGTATCACTTGGGAGTAAAATTATAATCAATCACCTGCTGACTCACTTGTCTCTTGACTGAATAAAGTTGCCTCACACAGTGTGCACTAATCTAAAGGGCGCCCAGCCGTGTAACTTATCACAGAGAATAAGATGGGAATAGTAACAGGGGCTCCCCTGACTAAACTTGCCCCACTCCTGTTTAGCTAATCACCATGCATCTCCAGCATAAGGTTTCCACAAGGTGCGTGCATGTGTGTGTGTGTGTGTGTGTGTGTGTGTGTGTGTGTGTGTGTGTGTGTGTGTTGTGAAGACAGATAATTAACTGTAAAGCAGAGTATGATTAATGTGCCTCTGGATACGGGGCAAGACGCATGCTGCGTGATAAGAGAGGAATGTGCAGCAATCCCAGGTATAATCCTGAAAAGTGAGCAGTGTGCAAAGGTGGGGGGAGGGAGGGCTACAATGGGTCGCTGTCACCATAGCAACGCCCCCATTTAGTAGTACCCCCCCACCCCTTAGCATATTAAAAAAAAATTACACATATACAAACATTGCAGACAGTTGGATGTGATGATGCTCAGGACAATTACATACAGGATTATATGTGTTTACAAAAGCATCAGATGAGTCAGCCGAGGTTTTAGAGAGGAGGCAATCCATCATCCGATATCACAATCAGATAAAAAAACCAGTTTATATATTGCACTGCTTTTTGTACATTTCTGTAATAGAGGAAAATAAGCTTCTGTATATGTGATACAGATGCAGGACTTCGTTTTTTATGTCATACTGTGGATGTAAAACAGTCATAATGTAGTGTAGAGCCTCACCACATCTTAAAATATGCTTGTTTTTTTAATTAATGAAAGTATGAATTAAAATTTCTTGGACAAATAATCTTCTCTATCCTTTCAGAATCTTTGATTAAGTAGGGCATCTTAGAAATAAATGTCCTTAAGACTAATTTTCTCTCTCACTAAAATGGAAAAAAAATAATCAAAATTGTTTCCTCTCTCTTGGCGCCATCTTCTGGAGAAGAAGCCACAACTCAGTCAATTTCAGGGATATGCTCCTGGCTGTACATTTATTATTGAACCACCTTTTTGTAGATCAATAATGTCAATGTTGATAAAGTGCCTCAAGAAAGTATGTGCTGGTGGCATTGTGGAGTCTTGGTTTTGAAAGTTGTGTTTTACCAATTAAAGAAAAGGACTAAGAAGAGTGTTTTGCTGTTATATCTTTTACAAAAACTTCAATCTTTCTACATTAGACACAGATTCACTTCAGATGTAATCTGAATCTGTGTTTTATTTTGTTTCCTTTCCAGGAGCATTTTGTGTAATCCTTATTCCTTGTCAAGATATTGGTGGTTTTGCAGTCTAAAGTTTGTGTCTAAAGGGGCATAAATATAGACAGTGCAGACAAAGCAGTTGCACTGAGGCCTGTAGAGAGAGTGGGCCCTCCTACAAAAGTGTTTGGTGGAGAATGGGCCCTTATGAGTGGTTACCACCTTGAGAATAGGCCTGTGTTCAAAGAAGAAGTCTGTTTAAATTAAAAACAGTGCCCCTTTGCTATATATACCCTTAAAAATCATCGGGTTTATTTTATTTATTCATTTATTTTGTGGAATAGCCCATAGCATCTATAACTAAATTATATGCTTATTCTATAACTATAAATCAACAATTAAATATGTTAAATTAAATTAATAATTTCTTATTTTCTTTAGTATTTTTTGTCATATACATATATGCACTAATGATTGTTGGGTAATATGTATGTGGGCATTCAGAAAATGGAATAAAGTTAAGTGCGGTTTTAAATATATGGAAGTCACCATGATAAAAAAAAGATGAAAAGTGAGGATTAATATTAAAATACTCTCATTATGCTACAACTACTAGACAAGTCAAAATTTCTATCATGTACTTTATTTAGCGACCCAATCAGTAAAGTCTGTAGATCTGATTTACGGTAAGTCATAATTTTAAGCAATGTGAAAATGTGGGTCATATTTTTTTAATGTATTATCACAGAAGTGTGGCACAGTATGTCACTTAATTTGACTTAGTTTTTCTGGTTATTGTTAGTCACATCTTCACTGGTAGATTTCGCCCCCTCAATATGGAGAACAGGAAAGAGAGAGAGGGCTTTTATTTTTGATAAAATTAAAAACATTTATACCATACATTGATGCAGAAAATGCACAGGTTGGTGCAGAAAAAATGGCATAATGCAGAAAATGTAGTGTATTATGCTTTTTCAGACAGAGGGCCCCTAAACCCTCCATGTCATGTGTCCCCCCACAAAATTTTGCATTATCTTAATCCCGTCTCTTTTTCCCGGAAAAGTGCTCCTTTATAGATTTTTTTATTATTTGTAATGAGGCTGTTGTTTCTTCTAAATTTAGGTGTTTATATCGCTGTAACTGAGGACCTACCTGTCAGATGGCAGCAGGATACCCACAGGAACACACTCTATGCAATCCCCCAACCCATCATGGTGCGGCCTGTAGGTGGCAGTATGATGACAACGACCAGGATGACAGCTGCGGTACAACACCACAGAAGAAGACGAGCAGGAAGAGGCGTTGAGCGTTAAATTGAAAACAGCCGCGGGTTCCATAAACGGCTGTTAGCGCCGTAACTGTGACCATGAAAGGACGGACAGCTGCTTATGATGTCGGGGGTCGGACAGGAGATATTTTAATCACAAAATAATGGCGTCGCGAATGAATAAGAAGCAAATATTTAGCCGGAGAATGCTAACAAAAGTTACAGCTAACGTTAGCCAACAACGAGAGTTCGCCTCGACGTTTGCTAGCTACCTGTAGAGTATCTTTTTTATTATTTCTAATGCTGCATTAAATTATTAAGGCAGTATGATGTGTCTACCGTTATCTTACTTTCTAAGACGCCTAATAATAGATAGGAATAGCAGTTAGCGTAACGGTTAACGTATCGTCAGTGTGGTGACAGTCGATTACAGTTACAGTTAATTAGCTCACCTGTTACACCGCTTGTTTGGGGAAACTCTGCGAAACTTCAGACAATGTCTGTCAACGGGAAAGTCATCCCGCACACACCGCTGGCCGTGGACTTCTGGCATGTGCGGAAGTGTCCGGGGACACGGCTGTTTTTCCTGTCCCACATGCACAGCGACCACACGGTGGGTTTGACCTCCACCTGGAGCAACCGGCCCATCTACTGCTCCCCGATCACTGCCACTCTGCTCAGACTCAAACTGCAGGTGAGGGGCGTGACAGGAAGCACATACTCACGTACTACAACTCAACTTAAAATGTATTTCTCTGCCTCACCCAGGGCAGTTAACTGAATGTGTGTATTGTCAGGCTGTTATACTGTATGTGAATAGCAACTTTGTTTAACTATGACCGGTTTTGCAGCCAGATTTTGTTTAAATCATGTGCATATGTTTTGCAGTGTTAAAACTCTATTTTTAAAGTTTTAGAAAGTTAAAGCATCACTGACTGAATTGTCCTTGGGCAACATATGTGTCATGACCAACATTACTACAAACCTATGTTATGCTTTGAGTGTTATTCAGAGGAAAGTTGGGATCATTAGGCTTAAGTGGTGAGGAAGAGTAGACATATTGCTGCATTATCTTGAGGGATGCATGATAATATCAGCACGTCGTTGATATTGGCTTTAAAATGAACTTTCACAGTCAGCCAACATGCTTTTTCTTATTTTTGCACAATGAGTGATTTTTCATGGAAAATCATTTTTTTCACATTTCCATCTGCTTGTGGGCCATCATAATGAGAGTATTAATGCATGCATAATATGATGTTAATTCCACTACAGAGGAGACTTGATGATCACTAAAATTAGCTGGTGGAAAAAGTGAATATAAAAATATAGCTATCAGTTATCAGCCAATTAAGTGGTTATATACTAGGCATACTGGATATCGGCAAAAAAATCAAATGTTGTGCATCCCTAATTATCTTCTACTAATAACTTTCATTTCTGTGTAGGTGAAAGAGCAGTGGATCCACCCATTAGAGTTGGATGAGCCCTACTTGTTGCCACTGGATGACATTGGCAAGGAGAAGCTGACAGTCACACTGATAGATGCCAACCACTGTCCCGGGGCTGTCATGTTTCTTTTTGAAGGCTACTTTGGCTCTATACTGTACACTGGTCAGTGTCTGAATGCATAGGCAAAACACTTAAATGGATGTTTCTAGGATGCAGGAAATGTTTGTTACACTGTGACTTGTTTTTTCTCTTGGTATTCTTTGTGTTTGTGTTCCATCATCATAACTGGTACCATATGATGTAAGAAATATGTGCATGTATTATATTAATTACAGTATAATGGGTAGTAACAGTCAGCATTGACACACTCTAAATTTTAGGTGACTTCAGATATATCCCCTCTATGCTGCGTGAGCGGTGCTTGAGGAACAACACCACTATAGATGTCCTGTACCTGGACAACACCAACTGTGACCCCAACCGCACCCTCCCCTCCCGACAGCGAGCCACTCAACAAGTCAAAGAGATCATCCGCCGCCACCCCAACCACAATATTGTCATAGGTGACTTTAAGACCTTTCTTAACATGCCTTGTGTACTTTCTTATCTTAGCAGAGTAAACGTGTAGGTTCTTACCACTGTCAGAAATGATAAATGATCAGCTCTGTTGATGTCTGCAAATCTGTGGCCTTATTTTAAACTTGTATGTGACAGTTATTTTTTGTTTTATTGTGTCAAAGTGCACTATCTTTGACACATCTTTTTATTGTCCCACACCTGCACATGTAAAAAGAGTGATTTAATTCAGGTATCGCATCAAGCTGACAGCCCAGAAAATATCCTGGTATGCCAGTCAGCATTTTGTGACCTTTAGTCAATAAACTGTTTTTATATTCTGTGCTGTGTGACATAAAAACAAGAATCAAACAACAGATAGAGCATGTAGTCCACATAAGGAATGTGTTTTTTAGAAATTTCCCTCACTAATTGTAGCTTCACCCTTTTAAGCATACCATGCAGGACTTAACAAAAACTGCACACACCCATACAAAAGTAATCCCTCTCAATTATCACTCATGACCAACTGAAAGTGTGTAGTGGTGTGTTTATCTGCAAAGCCTTCTGCCTGTGTTTTCTTATTTTCATCTTATTTTGCTGTGTTCGGGGTGTTCGGGGCACAGCATACAGGTGAGGTCGGGACTTTTTAAAGTGTGGTAACCATCCAAGAGGTAGCTACAAATATCACTGACACAGTGCCAAAAAAACATCACAAATATTGCAAACCAGAGTGAATCTGAGGTTGGCTTTCACTTTTGCTGTATATAAACAGTAACAAATAATTCCTGCATAGTATACCTTTAAACAATTGATCATTATTTCCACCCATGGAGGCGGAGTGTGTTACAATACAAAGTCAACGTGTTATGTTCAACATCTATTGTGATCTGGAAATTTTGTTGGTCTTGCCTTTTTTTTTTTTTTTTTTTTCTTGAAATTGCAATTGTTAATATTTTTATAATTTAATTCCTTGTACTTTCCCTACTCTCTTCTGTGACCTTGCTGTAGCTCCCTAACACAGACCCTCATGCTCACTTCTGCTGCCTTGCAGGCCTTTATGCACTGGGTAAGGAGTCCCTGCTGGTGGAGCTGGCGATGGAGTTCAAAACCTGGATCGAGGTCAGCTTTGACAGAATGGAGACCCTCAAAGCCCTTGAACTGCCCGACGTCTTTACCACTGACCCAGGAGCAGGTCGTATCCGAGCTGTTGAGCAGTCGGAGATCTGCACTGCCACTCTACACCAGTGGAACAAAGAACACCCCACTTTGGCCATCTTTCCCACCAGCAGGCCCCTGGTCTCCTTTCACCCCAACGTCCATGTGGTGCCCTACTCCGATCACTCCTCTTACCAAGAGCTGGAGGATTTTGTTTCTGCACTGAAACCTACCTCCCTTGTACCCATCGTAGGAAACCATGCACCCGGAAGCTTCTATGCCTTACTGCCCAGCAAAAAGCGCCATGAAATCCTGGTGCCTGAGTCAGTCCGACACTACATGTTGAAACAGCCTGAGGCTGAGAATCAACTCAGCTCATCAGCATACACCAGCCTTCGCCGCAGACATTTCCAACCTCTTGCTCCCAAAGGAGTGGTGTTTGAGTCTCCTGTAAGGGGATCCAAGTCATGTGAAGAGGCCTGGGAGGCAGAGTGCCCGGAGCAGGATGCTTCTGAGGAAGAGATGGACACAGAGAGTTGTGAGAGGGATTCTGACTGCATTTTTGTTGACCTGAGCAAGGACCTCAGCCCTAACAAAAACAGAGGAGGAACTGGAGACACTTGGAGCCTCAACATCCTCCACAAAGTGCCTAAAGATATGATGATGGAAGAGTCTGTGCCATTTCAATTCAGCCAGAGCGACTTCGCTCCAGTGGAGATCCTGACTAACACCAAGGCTAGCATGAAACCTGTCAGGACCACAAGAAGGCCTTTTGAAACTAATGCCAAAATAATCAGCGAGACAGCTTCAAATGAAAATTACAGCTGCCAGCATAGCAGGCAAGGAAATGTTCACAAGAACCACACATTTTCAGTCGGTGAAAGCATGTGTCAGCACAGTGCAAGAGGAATTGATCAGGATGGTGACATGTTAGATGACATTAACGCAAGTCAGCACAGTGAATATGGAGCCAATCAGAACAACAGCGTGCCACTGCAGAGCAGCCTCGATAACGATTCCTGCTCTTCATCCAGTTTCCAGACCGTGCTGCGGCAGGAGTACTTAGAGGAACTTGAAAACAGTGTTTTAGAGAATCTCCCCTTCACAGAGGAGGACTTCAAGGCCTGTGGCCTCATGCAGCAGAGTTTGGTGAAACAGTTTCCCCTCTGCTCTGTATGTGACACAAGAGAGGATGACCTCTCTGACACATAATGTGACCTGACATGTAAGTTTCTGCCTTGCTCTAGAGGCCTTTTTGTGTTGTGTGTGTGAAGATGAGCACTTTAAAGCCAATATACCACTTTATCATCGGTACCTTCCTTTTATATATAATTGTCTTTGTGTTGCCTCCATTTTGTGTTTGTGGCCTGGAGTTTACAAAAGGGTTTGTCCTTGGACCGGACCTGAAAGTGATTGACTGACCTTTGCCCTCACCTTTCATCACGGTAGCCTTGGTCTCGTGGACATATAAGCCAGGACAGTCTTCAGTGGATAAAAAAAAAATCTCCTTAAACTACCCAATTTATTTTGTTGTAATGGAGAAAAATAACGAATTTGACGAATTTGTTGGGCTGATGCACATCTTAAAGTAGTCTGTAATTGAAGTTTGTAAAGAAACATTTGACCAGTAAAGTTACACTTTTTTTTTTTTTTGCCTTGTGAACCAACTGTCTTGACGCACTGGTCACTTTTTCATTCTTCATTCTTGAGCAGTTGAAAATCGGAGCAATGCAGTGTTTTTAAATCTCAATGGATGGAGAAGTTTTTGCTGCAAAGTGAGTCAAAAGCCAAAATCTTAATTTGATTTTAGCCTAAAAGCTAAAACGAAGTGAGAACATTTCAAAAGCAGTCATGTTTCTGCCACATTTCAGATCTGCCTTTTTCACTGAAAGTTTTATTTTTTATTTTCACTAAGGTGTGAGGAATGGCCTTTATTTTTAAGGCTACATACTACTGTCCCTTTTTACTGCCCCCCTTTTTTAGAATCACAGTATTTAAGATTGATGGTTTTGGTATTATCTGTGTTTTGGTTGTAGTTTTGAGTCAGCACCATCGTAGTGAAAAAAACATTCCTACTTTCTGTGATTGCCTTTTGTTTATAACTGTATGCCTTTTTGAGGTAGATAATGTTTAAAATATAAGGTATCTATCCCATACATCTGTTAGTAGCTGTGGCAGTACTCTATTTTGCTAGTCTACTATTACAGGTGCTTTAGTGTAAAACATTTTTTGTAACTGTTCATATTTATTAATGAGTACAGTGGTCAAGGGGAAAACTACATTTTAAATGACATGCATGTGTATTGAAAAGCACAATTGCTTCAGACTGTATTCCTACAACAGATTCATATTTTCATAGTTGTTTTTGTTCCCCAATGACCACCTTTGCTAAATGCAAAGAGTAGCTGCTATTATGGTTTTACATGTTTTGATTAGAAGTGACATAAACCAGTCATGTGCAGTTCTCTTTGTGATATAACAGCTCACTCTGGCAGTGTTGATCCCAAACCTGTGAGACTAAAGTTCTCTGTAACTCTTACAAACCTGTGAACATTGTGAAGAAACACTTTGCCTTTCTACTTTTGGCTGAACTTGTTTAAAAAAGGAAAATGTTCCTCTTCAGAGAGATTGATTTCTTGTTAAGAAAAAAATAAAGCTAATATCTGTGTTTAATACAACCTCTTTATATTTGAATAGTTTATTCAATAAATTACTCTTTAATTGCAAATTAATGTGCTCAGGCTGGGTACTAATACTCAACTCCACTAAGGTATTGACTGAAATAACCCAGCGCCAAGCAATATGGAAACCTCCAGTCAAACAATACCTGCATTCAATTCTTTCTGTGCCCAGCTCTTAAAATGACTTCTATGGTTTTGACTGCAGTCAATAACAAGAAGCGTCCTTTGATTTAATGACGTGTGATTGGCCCACTAACGCAGCAGCTATAACCCATACAGTCCATGGTGAGGCGAAGTGCGGTGTGTTTACAGAGTTGGCAGTTCAGCGTATCTGGTGGCATTTCATGCAACCGAATGACATTTACATGATGGGTATTAGAAAAAGTAGGAAAAAAGGTATCAAATTAAGTACTTTTTTGGTATTGGTTTCACTTTAAACGTACTGATACTGTATTTTTTTAAAGCCCTAGTGCTGGTGTCCCTTTTTAAATTTCCTATCTTATACCTACAGCACAGAGTGTTGTTGTCTACTGTACATGTAGGCCAAGGATTCACTGCTGCTTCCTGTTGCAATGCTGCAGTTCCTCCCTAAGATGGCAGTAGTTTGTTAAACTTTCAGCAGATGCTTTAAGTTTATGTCTTGCTTCTCATTTAATAAAGGTTTTAGATTTCTGCAGCATGTCTGATTCCTCCCAAAAAAGGATCATGTATATTTGGTAGGAAATAGCCTGCTGAGCAGTAATGACTCAGCTCTCAACAAAATCCCATCGTCTCGCCACGGTTTCTATATTAACATTATATTGCAAATGAAGACAATAAAAGTGTTATATGGCAGCAATTAGCACATACAGGAATGGGCTGATTCAGTCTGATAATGAACATAAAGCCTGCTATGCTCCCAATGTGAAGGTTTTACTGCAGTTGTACAAAAACTGCGTATTTATGTAATTTCAGTGTGGAAGCATACATGCTGCACTGCCAGACTACAAAGCAGGGCCAGCTGTCATTCATTTTAGCCACCACAGAAAGGTAGTTTGGAGGTCTGCATGCTTTCTGCTGCCCTGAGCAACAACCACATCCAGCATCCACTAATGAAACATGTCTGTTACAAAGTCGACTTCCCAATACTGGAGACAAAAACTGAACAACAAAAGCTTCTCATTGAAATACAGCATGTTCTCAAAGCTCTAATAAACAGTGGCCAACAGGGGCAAACGCACTGTAACGGCCGAAATATTTTCTATTAGGAGAAACGGGCAGCAGCCTCAGACACAATGCCAATTCAAAAACAACATACGATAATCCAAAACAAATTCAACCACGGAAATGTGCTGCAGAAAGCCAAAACAAATACAATGACAGCAAACATGCTGCAAATACAGACGCAATGCACGAGCAAACAAGTCAAAAACACAAACCTCAAACAAATACAACAGAAAAATGTCGCATATCCAGTCATCACAACAAAACTTCTCCGCTTCACATCTCCACATTTCTCCTGATGGAAATATTTCGGGCCCTTGCAGCATGTTTGCCCTTTGTCAGCCACCGTACTAATAGCCTTGCTAAGGGCTCACAAGGACTCACTCATCTGCTGTTATGCGTCTCCTCCTCGTCACCTCCCCTCAACAGCTCTAAACAAACAGCACAACAGATCCAGCTGTATAAACATTTTTGGTTGGCCCTGATCCTGACGAGTCCCTTTAGGCTGCGCTTTGAGAGAGTGCCTCATCAAAAGATTTCTCAGTGTGAAGCTCTGTAACCTCAGATGGGACATCATAGTCACCATCAGTAGGTCATCAGACTGACATGAGCCGCCAACAGGAGTCTCCTCTTGTTTTCATAAAGGATGAATAACTGGCTGCTGCGTGGGGTTTCCCTGTATGTAGCAGGAGGCGACATCTGGTGTTAATAATCAGCCATACGTTCAGAGTCAGAATACTGATGATGAGCAGCGGTTAGGAAGTATTCAGATCTTTAAGTAAAAGTACATTCCACATTTTTAAAATACTCCATTACAGTTAAGTCCTGAATTGAAAATGTTAGTTTGTTAATAGTATTAAAGGTCCAGTGTGTAGCATTTAGTGGCAGCTAGTGGTGAGGTTGCAGAACTACGGTGGCAGATGGTTCTCTCTAGAGTCAGTGTTTGATTTGTCCGTACTGGGCTACTGTAGAAGCAAGGCGGACACTGTGGGAGTGGACCCGCACGTATGTAGATATAAACAGCTCATTCTAGGAAACGAAAACACAGGTCTCATTCATGAAATATGAATTTGTGTGAAATGTGTGTTGTGGGTTTTTTGTGCGTACCTCTGCTTTTTTTTGCATCAAGTTTCATATCAAATCATTTTCATTTAACTTTTTTGGATGGTTCCTACAAGAGAGGACACAGAGTTAACGGCACCTGTTACCTCCTTCCAGGCTTTTGATTTACCTGTCCCTGTCACACTACTACTAACAGAGGAAAATAAAATGTTTTTTCAACCCCACTTCACCTAAAATGTCTTCAGTCTCTCTCTCTCTTTCTTTGCTCCATGTTTGCAGGCCGACAGGAGGCACCTATCCACAGTAATCATCATCTCCTTACATGGTGATCACTGGCTATTCCTGGGCAGGATATATGCTAATTGCTGACTAGCGGGAGCTCGCTATCATTTTACAACTGATTGGCATTCATGACCATACACACATGCCTTCAATCAAATCCGAGATTTCCGCAGTGTTCATGAATCCAGTACCAAGGTTTTTTATATGCAAATATACTCACAGATTTCGTGAATGAGACCCAACGAGTCTTAGTTTCAGATGATTATACACTTATAAAAACATAGTCATGAATAATATGTTCAATTTTTGCCAATATATCAATTAAATCCTAAATACTGGACCTTTAAGAAGCCTATTTTGAGTATTAAAAGTATTAAATAAAGGAAAAATGTCCCTTGTAACTGTTACGCCATTATATATCATTAATTATTTTTTACTTATAAATGAATGTGCAAACATTTTACAGTTGTAGCTGCACTAACTGGCCCAAGTTTAAACTTATTTACATAATGATTATTTTCCTCAGTGGATTTATCTCCTGCTTTGTTTAAAAAAAAAAAAGAAAAGAAAAACCTCAGAAAACAGCAAAAAAATGGAGTAGAGTTAAGAAATGCAATATTTCTCTCTGAATTGTTGTTGTGCCAAAGTGTAAAGTGGCATGAAAAGAAAATGGTCAAAGCATAAATACCTCAAAATTGCTTTAAAATACAGTACTTGAGTGAATGTATTTGCAGTAGTTATATTCCACCAGTGATGCTGACTGAGCACCAGGGGTTTTCTCCGTCCTACACACGGCCAGGATGCCACCAGCTCCACAGGGACTCCTGGTAAAATGACACTGGGACTAAAGGAGGACAAGATTAGATTGTTTTAGTGTGCTGATATCGTGTCTCAGATTACAGTCAGTTGTAATCTTTCTTGACAGCAGAGGGGGACGGTCTCTTGTACTCCTGAGATTGGTTGAATTGTAATCAGGACGAGGCAGCGCCCAAGATTGAATTTGCATTAAGATTCCTGCATATTTTACACAAGCCTGCTTTTCTCCCTGCAGTCCCAAATTCTATTTTAAGGCAGTGCACTTGTACTGCAAAAACAGAAAACATGTTTGTGACAAAAAAAATGAAGAATTTGAGAGGAAAAATGCATTTTCTATGAGGGAATATGAAGCTCTGGCAGCGAGGCCAGGAAATGAGAGGAAATGGAGTGTCACATACCCCCACAAGCATCACAGCAGGGTGTTAGGGCTAAAGTAATGGATTCCTCACACACGCCATTACTTCAAAGTGGAAATCACGAGGACGCTGCTACCTGCGAGGCCAAGCCCTTTTACCGGGAGTAAAACTGCTCTGAGAATGAGGTGACTATTGCAATTCACTCAACTCTCCCTTCAAGTTAATATTTCCATTTGAGGTTGGTGACCTGATTAACACAGACTCTGCTTACCTCGTCGTGTAGCTGATAGATTACAATAAGTGCAGGGCGAGGTGTATGGCATTTTACCCACAAAATCCACCCAGGATCACAGCGTGCTGCTGAATGTTTTTCTTTTCTCCTTGTGCTGTGAAGAAGAATGGAGGATCCTGCTGTGTAATTTATAGCTCTGTTCCAGCAAGAGCTCTCAATACATTCTTCAACTGTTACTGGGGACTAAAATTTGGTTCCCCTCAAGACCCACAAATAAAAAAGTTAATGCATATGACAGGCTAGCACACTAAGCTTCTGTTCTGGGTGCTGAGGCACTTAATCACAGGGAGTCTCTGGATATATTCCTATTGTAGTTTAATACAGGAAGCTTTGAGCAGGACAGCAGCAGGATCTGCTCATAATTTCTTAATGATCTGAGTTTGGATGTTACAACAACTGTAATGTTTAAGTGTTGACTGTCAGCCTTAATGTGAGTGAGATGTCAGTTGTAATGGGTGAATGGTTTGAAAAATACAGCCTATTCTCTGCCAGCTTTATGGTCATGTAAACCCATAGGTGAATATCTTATTGTAAAGGTCACGTTTTGTCCCTTTTATGAATTTAAGTAAGTAAGAAGATGCAGCTGTGACTGCACTTGACATGACTTGACACAGTCATGAAGAAAACACAGCTTTTCTGTCTGTAAAAAATGCTTTCATTATTCAGGTTGATAGTCTCCACTTAAATCTCTAAAAAGCCAGTGGAATATTATCCAACCTTTTTTGTCAAACATACCCTCACAACCTTATCAGAGGGATTCAAGTACCTTTTGTGTGCGTGGTGGCCTTCATAGAATCATTCAGTAATTTTTCACTTTGACTGCAGTGAACCCATGGCTGCACATGTAAATCCACAGTAGGACTTCTTCTTTTCGGTATTCATTCAGACTTGTTTGCTAACTTGCTAACTAGTCTGCAATCTGCAACACTTGTGGTGTTACAACACACAACAGACAGAACATAATATACATAAAACTTCTACTGAAAATATGATACATACGACCCACCATGCATGCTCACAAAAAATACAATCTACGAGCGATAACAACAAACTTGAACACATCCCATAAAACCTGAGGAGAATGTAGTACTAAAGATAAGCATCATACAAATGTGTGTTTGCGTCTGCTGAGCATAGCTTGGTCTTGTCTGAGATGGATAGGCATAGCACTGCAACACATGTTTTTTGGTTTCATTGAAGGCATTAATTGTGTTTTATACATGTTTGTAATCATGCAGAGTTTGTTTTTTTTAGGCTGTTTGTGGCAAAATAACAATTGACAATGACAAATTTCTATCATGGATAAATTATAGACCTAAATAAATGCTCACAATAACAGGCTCAGAATACGAGACAGCACCTGACAAAACACTGTGAAACAGAAGCGCAGAAGCAGCACACTAGCTCCAACAAAATGAAAGGATATCCACATCCCAAAATTGAAAACGAAATACCTACCCAACGAATGACTATCCAAATGGTCCAATATCCAGGTCCAGCTCTAGTGTATACACTGAACAACAGTCATTTGTATTATATTTTAAATCAGTGATTTTGTAGATTAAGAAATATGATCAGCTCATAAAATATTATGCAAAACCACCAACAACAGAGCTGTTAAAATTAGCTTCACCTTAACTGATCACAACATTGAAATGCTGCTTGCGTATTAATTCATCCGAGATAATAATGGGGTCCTTTTGCTGCTAAATGACTACTTTTACTTATCATACCGAAAGCTGATTCTGCTGCTCACGCTTGTGTTCTTCTAAGTTATAAACTGTAGGCTTTGCTTGGAAAGGGGTATTTTAATGTTGACATTTTGCTGTTAAGAAAATGACCTCCATACTTCTTAAACAACTGCAAATACTCCTGGTTGTCCTTGGTGTACTCATAGGGACGGTACACATGCCACGTTTTTTGCATCCTAAAATCCATTGTTTTTAATGTAGACATGCATCAGACGCACTCAAAAGCCAGAGCTACACCGTCGCAATACACAAGCATTCATGAGGGCCCACTGTCAGGATGGCCGCGCCCTGAGATATACAAAGTGTGCATTGTTAAATCCAATCAGAGGCTCTCCACTCAAATGAGAGAAACAGAACTTTCTCTTTGTACATTAACTAACAAACAGTTAACTTAATCACACATTTACGTTGCTTGGCACCCTGCTGCTCCATGTCCCCAGAGACATGCAGACACATGTAAGCAAAGTCACGTGAAAGGAACAACCAATCACAGGCAGCAGACATGTTTTCCTTCATCGGTAAATATCAGTCCGACTCCGCTTTTTCGAGGTGGTAAAGTCGCAGCATGTGTCCCGCTTACCATGCATATAGCTTTCCAGCATCATGGACAGCACTCAGTGAACTCCATTACCTCAAATATTCCTTGAATAGAAAGTCAACTTAAATTTATTGTAACCTAAAGCAATTTTTCTCATATTGCTGAAAGTGGGGTAGGGTGGGCTCGAAATATTGTTAACATGCAAATGAATCTATTTCTACAAGGTTGGGTTTTTAAAGTTTAGAGAAACATTCATCAGCGATGCAGAAGGAGTCCTCTACGCGATGAAGCATCAAATCTCGACTGCACTGGTCTGACGAAGAGGACGATAAAGTTAAACTAAATGCATCAAGTTGACGCAGCTGAAACAAGGACATTCCTGCAGGCGAAACCAACGAGCAACTGAGCAGCCTTTGAATCAGGCCTCAGAGGAAACCTTAATCCTTATTTCATTTCCACTTAAACGTCTCAAAATGCCGAGTCAGTTGTTAGCTGTTTCAGCTTCAAAGGCGACGCCTTTCTGTGTGGGAGACGAGCACCAGCTCAGACGCTCAGTATAGGTGATAGCAGAGGAGCAGCGCTGGGACTGACAATAAGAAAGCCACTGGTTTCTGCACTTTGTAGTGGTTCCTCTCAGTCCCTCTTTCCCACACTGTCGCAGAGAGTTGGAACGATGAAGCTGAGCTGTGTCACACCCACACAGCAGCAGAGGCTGTTATCTTTTTGCTCACAGTCTATTGCTATTTCTGTTTCCTCTGCCAGTGTTTTTGTGTGAGGGGTTATACACACACATATGGCAATGTATGTGTTTGTGTGTCTTCTGAGGGGGTAAACACGAGGATGAGCAGGAGTGAGAGGGATGAGACTGAGCACGGCAGTCACAAAACATCTCTGTTGACTGGAGAGAAAGACAGAAAAGGAAGGATTTGGAGAGCAGAGGTAAAAGCTGCCAAACTCTGGCAAAAAAAAACAAAAAAAAAGCAATTATTTTGAGGGATGTCACTGTTGCTTTGTGACTTTCAAAGAACTAGAATATTTTTTGTCTTTCCCACAAACCATCATTAAAAATATTTCCCACAATGCTCAGCCTCACACTGGAAACATAAAATTTCTGCATGTATCAAGCTCTCGAACATCACAAGAAACGACAGCGCTGTAGCGTACAGTTGCACTCATTCATCACGTTCTTTCACATCAAAAGAGCCACAATCAGGCAGCCTTGAATTCACCAGGAGACTTTTTTCTATATTTTTTCTCTATAAAAGAAGCAGTCATTCATCACTCTCCCTTTGTTAATATCCCATAAGACCATAGGAGGGAGTCTACACAAGCCCAGATCCAGCTGCTTGTGGATGACTCACAGGACAGTGCTTCCCTATGGGGGGCTCCTCTTTTCTCCTACTGTACTCCTCATGCTCTCTCCCGCTGTCTTTCCTCGCTACACTCTGTCTCCCTCCTCTGTGCTCTCTCTAATCTCCTTTACTCCTCGTTCCAGCCTCCCACCCTCTCTTACCTCTCTCCACATGCCAGCTTTTTTCTCTCTCCCTCATTTTTAAAGTCACCACTCACCCTCATCATCCCCTTCCTCTAAAATATTCTCTTTTACTCGCCTCCTCTTCTCTTTCCCCTCCAGCCATAGAGATTACAGTCCCGGCTCTGAGTCACTGAAGAGGTAATCTAAGGTGTATAGTAAATACATGCAGAGGGCGCAGCAGAGAGAGCAGCAGAAAGAGCAGCTGTCAGTGTAGGAAGTATTATCTGAGCACTACGAAATACTACCTCCTACTTTCACTTATTTGAAATCTCCAAAGCCTTTTTACTGCTTGACAGGGCTGGTCATGCTGGGCATTGTGTGCTCTTTTCAGCTTGCTGGTAAATGGCACGCATCAACCAGGGAATGGTTTTCACCGCTGAAATGGTTCATGGCTGCTGGCAGCATCAGCACTCAGAGATGTAACAGCCATTTGATTTGCATGAGATTGAGTCAGTGTGGAGGTCCTTACAGACCTAAGGGATTGTGGGAAAATTATTAAGGGGGGAGGGTATTGTAATTTTAATTTTAGCTGGAGGATGGGTAGGCTGACTTTTTGTCATTTGTTTTCCTTTTCCAGTAGTTACACTTTAAGAGATGTGTTGGAGATTTATTGTTGCCTGATATCAGACAGAACTGTCAACTCGTTACACTCTGTTCCCATCTTCAGTCTGACGTGTGTCCTCTCTAAACAATTTCCGTGAAGGAGGGGGATTCAATTTTCCCAAACCAATCACTAGAGACCAACGTATCTCCCCGAATCTAACATCATTTTCAGTCCACACTGATGTGTAGCCATGCCAACATGCCTGTTTTGCCTGAGTTTTGAGAGTGAAGCAAAGCAAGCAGAGTAAAACCAACTACGTTGTCGGGCATTATTGAGAAGACATGTTGATTTACAACAGCCTCGATAGCAGCATCTATCTTTTAATGGCTCTCACCATTGGTATTATTACTCCTCATTGGTTCCAACATACCGCTTAACAACAGCTTTACAACAGTGTGAGTCCTTCCTGTGGTGCTGAGTGGCCCTCAGTGGACACTGCTGTTTCATGTCACAAAGCAAGACATATGAGTCAACTTGAACTTGGCACAGTGAGCAGATTCTCAGGCCTGGAGCCAGACAAGATTTAATGTATACAAAAAGATCAAAATAATGACATCAAAAAGATGTTAATGTTTGCCATTATATGGCTGTTTATAGTAAATAGGCTAGTTATGTTAGTGATATGATGCCAGGATATGTTCAGTCCATTTGACGACAAATTGTCCAAATTAAATGTTTGTATACGTTGTTTGCTCTCTAGAGCGTCACGTACAAACAGGGTGCAAAATTGGCTTTTTTTGTCCTCCAGCCAAATGGCAAGTGAATGTTCAAATTTTACCTGTCACTTGGGGGTAACCAGTAGCTGACTGGGCAGAGCAGGTGCCTCATATACAAAGGCACTGTCCTTGCCGCGGGGCCTGCGGGTTTGGTTCCAGCCTGTGGTCCTTTGCTGCATGGCATCCCCTCTCTTTCCCCCTTTCACGCTCAGTCTGTCCTATTCAATGAAGGCGAAAAAGCCAAAATGAAAAAAAAATGTACCAGCCACTCAGCAGATTACAATTGATTGTTTTTTTTGGCTGGTGAGTGAGGCACATCTACAAGGGACAAGTGGCTGGTGTTAATGTTGTACCATGCATACACACATTTTCTGATAAGACTCCCCTACTGGTGGGACGTGATAATTGTCTGTGCCTTTTTAAATTCATTACAAATCTATTTTATGATGTGACAATGCTATGGTTAAGGTTTGGTTAGGTTTAGGCACAAAAACAACTGGAGTGGGTTTTGGGAAATGTAACCCCTGATGCCTGCTTAGTGGTCACAGGGCAGTGAAATAAAGATTGGATCAGTGTGTAGGCTCACAATGAGAGGCTGAGGATGACTAAAGGACAAAATCAGTTGCTGGAGCCAGAGGGAAGGTTATATACGGTGTATGATGTATTAAAATCCTTTTTTAGTGAATAATAAAAATAATTACAACCTAAGCGAGCAATACTAGCTTTTAATAAAGTCAAAGTCAATGTTATTGTCATTCTGCCAAAAGTCCAGAATATATAGAGGACTGAAATGCCATTTCTGTCTGATCGTAATGTTGGTTTATACAACTATTAAACTAAAACAACAAGAGTTAAAAATCCTAGGATACGCTGGCAGCTTTACTGCTGCTGCAGCTCCTGACACTAAGTCGCTGTGTCACACTGAGAGATGCTGAGTCACAACGTTCAGACAGGTTGTGGCGGCGGCTGAGAATCAAACTAAGTGCTTAGTCTGATTGTTCGGTTTATTAACGGCATTTTTCTAATAAAAACAAAAACAAACAAACAAACAAAACACTAGAATTACTGCTTTGCGCTTGTATGCATTTACAGTTTATATTCATATCTGTGAAAGCATGGCTGTGTCAAACACATCATCAACCCAACATAGAAAATCTATACAATCACCACAGTTTCAAGGATGAAAGTTAGGGGGGCGAAAGTCTGTAAGATTTTAAAGGCAAACCCTGTTCTTTTTTCCTAAACCCAACCATGTGTGTTTGTTGTTTATGGAAAAAAACATAAATTTGCTGTGTTGTACCAACATAGTGTGTTTATTTTAAAAGGCACTGTATGTAAATGTTAATCTCCTGTGAAAACAGAAGTGTCTCTTGAAAGAGGATGATGCATGTAACAGGCAGAACTTAACACGGTGTCCCAGAGCGTTAACAACCAACGCGCCCAGGGTACCTTGCACGTTGTATGTGGACATGGAAAGTCCATGACTAAAACATCAATATGTGACGAGGTTAAAGACAGATTGTGTTGTCATGAGAATAAGACAGATGCATGGTCACGTTGACCTTGACCTTTGACCACCAAAATCTAATTCCCTAAAGGCATTCTTGTGATCTGAATGGGACAGACGGACAGGAAGTGAAAACAAGTGTAGTACAAATAGAAGAAATATACTGCTAATAAAGATGAAAGTAATATGCCATCTACAGGACGAGTAATTAGCAGCAGTTTATGTAGCGTTCAAAGTGTCTGGTGTTGAGTGTGTGTATAAAAGACAGTTCCTCTCGCTGGTGCTGTGTCGTTGTGCGAGTTAGTTACAGCCTAGACTTTCCGGAGGCAAAGGGAAGCGAGTTGAGCATCTTGACAGTCTGATGTATAAAGCTGTTAACCAGCATGTTAAAACAGGCTCCAGTACCTTCTCCCAGATGGCAGGAGACTGAAGAGGCAATGTTGGTGACTTTGCGGGCTAGGCGGGTGTTGTAAATGTCCAAAAGGAATGGGAGTGAGGCGAAAGTGATCTTCGCAGCTGCGTTCACTATGCACTGCAGGGTCTTGTGGTTGGAGGCAGTGCCGCTCCAAAACCACGCAGTGATGCAGCTGGTCAGGATGCTCTCAATGACGCCTCGGTAGAGGGACCGCATGATGGGTGCCGGGGCTATTGCCCCTTTTGGTTTCCAGAGGAAGTTAAAACACTGCTGGGGGTTTTTTGGCCAGTGATGCCATGTTATTTGTCCAGGAGAGGTACACAACCAGATATTTGGTCTCTTGTTCCACAGCAGCATCATTAAACAGAAAGAAAACAGCCGCTCTTATTTTCAGGTGATTATACACTAAAGAAAATATACTTATTATGTTTAATTCCATCTCTGCTAATACAGTATGTCCCCCTATGGTCTGGGTTTATTCTAAATATTCTCTACAGGGTTTGGCCTTGACTGTGTACTTACTTAAGGTTAGGGGATCTTTATGGTGACATTATAAACCCTTGGTTAAAGGAACAGTTCACCTGAAAACGATATAACAGTAAATTGTATATGGTACTCTACTGAACTCCTATGTCTCACTAACTATTGCTTAACAAAGCTTTTCCTATGAAGTAATTCTTTGTGCATGCATGTGCACAAAGTTCTGCAAAAGATAATGTGAAAATGCTTTGTTCAGTTAGCAATAATTTACTGAAAATTCTTTGCTTTTTAAAATGTAAAAGGTGAGCTTTAGCTCCCATCCCACTAAATTTTCACACAGTACCTTGAAAATTGAATTTTTTTTTTAGAGTACTTTTGTGATTCTCCCTCCCTTTCCCCAACAGAATTTTTAGCAGTTCATAAATATTCAATAGCTGTGTGGAGACTTTGTGGCCTGGACAGTGACTAATAAACCACAAATGAAAAATCATATCTCTTTTTGTAGATTTTTTTTATTCATAACAGTAAAGCAAACTATATTGCATTACTTTATATAAAGTAATATATTTTATTTCAGTATTATTTGTATTTAAAGCTTGTGTCAAGCTACACTGAACTTCTCTCTCTTTTCCTGTCATATATGCGAAAATAATTCATCAAATGTAAGTACACTTAACACAGTAATTTACAATAATTATCATGAGTTTTGTTCGCGATTAAAGTGTAAAAAGACAGCTTTTAAACTGCCCTCACCTCCCCGGTGTTTCCAGTCGGTGTTATCTTTGGCATCACTGTTGCAAATACAGCTGGATTGCTGTCCCTTTTTCCACAGAGCCCAGCATCAACATAGGACACACTGCATTTAGTGTTCCACAGTTACTGCTGTTGTTCACTGTCTGTCATTTCCACTATAGGGATAATAAAGGGAGGCTTACAGGCTTACACACTTACATCATAATGATAAGCTCAAGCAAAAAAAAAAAGGGTTTATTTCCACTTTAATTGGTCCAAAATCTCAGAAAACTGAGAAATAAATAATACATTTTCAAAATATTATTATTACATATTATCATTGCTAATTAAGTTTTGTTGATCACCTAATGAATTAACTGACGACATCTTTTACCTCTGACTACACTGTAGCATAGTTTAGGCAGTGGTCTCCACAGTTTGCAGGCAATTAAAACATGCATTGGCATTCAGACTGGGGTATTTACCTTCTCAGTATTCTCCTGTTTTGTTCTGGCATGTACAATCACATAAAATCACCAAAATATCCCTGACATTTTCAAATTCAGTGTTGTTTTTGTGCCCGTAATGGGAAAGCATTTTTATGGAGAACAGGCTGTTCCAGCATGCTGCAAATAGTAAATAAGGCTCACTCTGCCACGATGTAATGATACTCAGCATGTTGGACTCCCCTCTGACAAGTCAGCACTGTCGTACAGTAGGTACTCAGCTCTTCTCCATTTTGTATTTGTTGATGTTATTGATGTGTGCGGTCAGTTAACTAATGCTTAAATGTCAGATTTCATCCCTTCAAGGCAAAGGAGATGATATTTATTGATGTGATGTATTATTCCAGACCACTTGGTTCTTCAGGTTAAAAGTAAGATGAACAGCTTTAAGAAATATTGTATGTTTGTGTTTCTTTTGATTGAATCTGAATGATTATTTTTCACAATTATTTTCCATATGAGCAGCTTTCCCAGCTGACAAATCTCCAACACATCATCTCAGCAGTGGGTGGTAATGGGAAACCACCCACCACTCCACTCCGGCTCCATTACAGTGCACTGAAAACTCACTCATTCTTCTAATATCAGTCTCTTTCGGTAGCCTAATGATGATTTATAGCCAATACAGCTGCGGCTGGTGAATCGTGGTGGTGAGTGCATTTGTGCTGCTGAGCGAGACCTATGTTATAGCCCTGAGGTGAGTGGAGTTCAGTTTGAACAGCAGAGCAGAAAGCTTACAACAGAGAGGTGCACCATACACTTAATGGGAGCTGAGAAGCTGTAACGAAACCTTCCCACTATAACTCCAAACCTGAAGAGAAATAGCTTTATGTTTTCAGCTGACCTGAACTCTGCAAATTGGTGGATGTTGTTCCACCCACCGTCAGACATGAAACAGCCCACCTTGCCGCTGGAGAACCTGGAGGCTGTTTTAATTGGGCAGCCTTGGCAGTGCTGTGACGTACCATGAAGAGATCTGGTTCTGGTTGGTTTCCAGGTCAATACTGAGACTGCACATCTCTGATTAGAGTGGGAATAGCTTCTGCACACCTCATCTCCCCACCCTGTTGAACAGATTAAAAACAGACAGCGAGTCCAGAGGGACGTTTGGTGGCTGCTGACCACACTCACTGCAGGCCTTATTAATTTACAAGTGCACACTTAGTTTGTGTTTGTTAAAAAGCACTGTAGTTCTTGCTAAGATAATTTAATATCAATCTTTAGTTATTTATCAGCTTTATGTTCTTGATGCAGTTTAAACATTTTTTAAAAAACCATAAAAGAGACAAACATTTCATAATTAATTGCACTGCCAACCTCCCATTCAGACTTTAATTCATGCAGTTGCATATTGTATCATATTTGAGATATTTCTGATGTGTGCACATGGCTTATTGAAAGAATGTGAGTCAACAGTCAAATACGTTTTACCTCTTTCAAAATTGAATATCAAAGAAACAGCTCAACATTTTGAAAAATATGCTTATTTGCGTTTCTTACCAAGAGTTGGTTTAAAAGACTGAAGCTGTGTTAGCTTAGCACAAAAGCTGAGCCTGTTTTTTCAATATCTAATTTGGCTCTTGAAATGTTGCCTGCCAGAGCTCCAGAGTAATTGGTGTAGTTAGTTCTAGCAGAACTGATTTTTGCACATTATACATGCGAAATGTTACATATAAGTAGGGTATAATTCTATGTCATTAGCTGTTGATTTTCTTCCTGGCTGCCAGTCGGTGGTTATTGTTCAGGCAGTAAGTGGGTGGGCGAGGGAGGTGTTGGCTCTATCTTAGGCTGGTAATTTATGGCTCCAGCTGCTGTCTCCCTCTCCCCAGGTGGACAGCTTGATTCGTCAGCAGTGCATCTCATTAGGGGGAGAAAAACACATTTCTGAGGGGAACACATTCTGGGAGAGGACAGCGCTGATTGGACACAAGGCTCTCAGGGGGGATAGATGTGGAGATGCGAATCAGCCATGTTGCTGATTGTTGAAAATCTGCAATAAAAATCTCAGGACAGCCGCGTTTTTAATGTATGAATAAAGAGTAATTTTACACACCAAAGTCTATTTATGTAACAGTTAATGTCCAAGATAATAAATTATTCAGCTGAGTCTAAACAACAAACTCAATACAAGTTTATATCCACTTTCAGACTTTTAGATGTCCGTTATTCTGTTTCATATTGGCAAACACGCTGATGACTTTATGGAAGATCCTAAGCCATAATTGCAGTATATACTGGGGGGAAAACGCTCAAAAAGCCCCCCTCCCAATATACTGATAGAAGAATACATAAAGTAAAAATAACTCTATGCTACCGGAGGCAAACACCCATCGCCCTCTGATATAATCATCGCAGATTTAATCGTCCATCCATTTTCAAAACCACTTATCCTCTTGAGGGTCACGGGGGGGCTGGAGCCTATCCCAGCTGACATTGGGCGAGAGGCAGGGTACACCCTGGACAGGTCGCCAGACTATCACAGGGCTGATACATGGAGACAGACAACCATTCACACTCACATTCACACCTACAGCCAATTAACCAATCCCCAACCTGCATGTCTTTGGACTGTGGGAGGAAGCTGGAGTACCCAGAGACCACTATACCACCACCATGAATTAATCATAATTGTATATAAACTTAACAAATTGACAGCATTGCTGTCCCCTGCTGAACCCCAGCAGAAGCCATTGCTGGTATTCTGTAGGTACAATCGATGCCACAGACTCTACTGTCTCTCTAGTTCATAATTTTCACATTTTCAAATGTATTAAAATGTGGAAGACTAGAATGGAATATAAGTGATATGTCGGCTTTGTCAGTGAGGATTGTGATAGTTCCAGTAAAGTGTTAATGTGCCATAAAGATATCATAAAAAGTCAGAGTGTGTGCTCTTTTCCTGTGTGGCCCTCTGTCATTTGCTGGCTCCCTAAAATGAAACTCAGCCATCAGAACTGTGAGAACCTCTGATCTAAGACTTTTGTTTCAAAATGCTGTAAAATGTTCAGTTTAGATTTTAAAGTTTCTAAAAATGTCTCTGAGACAGAATTCCCCAAAGACTCCTGGAGGGCTGGGTGAAGGAAAGCGTAGATTGAAAATGCACACAAGCAAGACTCAAACAAAAATGTTCTCCGTCTTCAAATGTCTGTTCACCTGACTTTTCTTTCCATTTTGCTGTAGTTTAGTCTTATCGACTGCAGCACAGTATCCCTGAACAAAGTTAATTCAATTTGCTAATTCATTATGGGGCGCAGATCAATCAATGTCTAACACACAGTATTCTCCAACTTATGATTGATTCATTTCAAACTAAATGAATCCTAAAATTAAGCATTTCTTGAAAAAAAACCTTTTCAATTATTTTTTGAAAATTGTTTGAAACAGACTAAATTAACAAGTCAGCAAAGCAAAACTCGAAGGTCAGGGGGCCCCCTGTCTTTAAGGAATACCAGACAGACAACACCACAGGAACAGTAGAAGAGAGAACAGAGAGGTACAGGACAATAGCAGATGCATAGCCTGCTGCATGATAATAAATCAGATGTTTTTTTTTACTAAATGGTGTTTTATGGTGCTCATTGATCCATGTGGGCTCCTCTGTCCCCATAAATCCCGCCGCTGTTCAGCACTGCCTATGTGAGAAAAGTCGTATGAAGCCTTTTGTGCTGAGGGAGCTGTGTGAAAAACCATTCAAATTGAAGACCACAGGTCAGAGTGTGGAGATACAAAGAAGTGATCTTATCAGACCTCTATAGCCCGTTCTTCATCTCTGCTTGAGGCTAGCAGGTCGAGGCTACACTAGCCACCACTAGCATGACAAACCTGCATCTAACAGCTCAACTGCATTTTGAGCAGTGGTGCCCCCTAGAAAATTTTCTTAGGGGGACCAGATAGGGGACTCGTGGGTATCCATAGAACACATTTTCATTCAGATATCTAGACATGAGAGTTCAAGGGACCCCTTTAAAAATGCCCATGCCAGTTGTTCCCTCGCCAAAATTTAGTCTCATTTTGCAGCATTATTTAGCCCCCTTCCCGACAGACTATGCTAAGGTTACCTAGGTCCACAAGATACCACTACTATCACGCTAACACTGGTGGGTGGCGGCAATTTATCAGGGTCACTGATTATGGGCAATGTTTTAACAAGAAAGAAGAATGAGTTGAATATAAAAGGCTATATCTGCTTCTCCTGCATCGATTTTAATACTTGCATTGTTCATTGTGAGGCTGATGTTGTGAAAGGCTACTTTATCAAAATTAAGTGTTCAGTTACTGGTCCAACTCGCTTCATCTCATTAGTGACCAAACACATAAAAAACCCATCTTGCATTCTGCCAAAGTTGTCAATATTTTATTAATCTTCAGTTAAGGCAATCCATTACAAAGCATTTCACAAACCACAGTATGACGACAATATCATGTCCAACACCTGGTTTGGAAATTATTCAGCATGCAAGTCAGAGACCAAGAGAGGTATGTAAACAACCTGGGATAAAACAGGAGTAGTGGCAAGAAGAACCCATACAGTATGTGTCTCATAGGAACAGAATGGAAAGAAACCAGAGATGCAACATGCGAGAGGTGGCCGCTATCTCTAAATAACATCCCTAAGTAACAAATGAAGCACATGGCAGATGCACTAATCAGGTGAAATGAAGGTAGACTAACAAACTTCCTGCCATTTTGGCACAAACATGCACGTTGTCTAAAGAGGCCAAGTTCAACAAGTGAACACATTTTGGCTCTGAATATTCTTTATACGGGGCTTATGTACATAATTAGAGTTCAGCCTCAAAGAAAATTCAAAATGAAGGGGTAATCAAAGCCATTTCCACTGAGAGAAGAGAATTAATTGTATCGTTGGAAAGACATCTTTTAGACTGAAAAATATATTTCATTATAATTTCATGTTTCACAGTTGCATAAGTGTCATTACTGTGCTCATTGTGTATTTATTGATCATTTGCTAACTTCTGAGGGTAGTCATTTTTTGATTTCCCTGTGGTGGAAATCTCACAAAGAAAAGAGGAAAAAAGGGTTGAGCTTATTACAATCTAAATAGAAAAAAAAAACATCCTGTTTAGAATTAATTACATGAAATATGTATGAAAAAGTGCACACAACATACAGCCCCAGCTCCATGTTTTCATTTACTCTCACTGACATTGGAAACACACTCATAGTATATGAGCTGCATGCTGATGCTGACTTCACATGCCTGCCAAATGAAGCACTGTACTTTTTCTAACTAATTTCCTGTGAGTAATGATTACCTTGTGATTGCTTTTAAAAATAAAATGTTAAAATAAATCACTTTAAAAAGCAGAATTTTAAGAGGTTAATTGCAAAGTAAATATATCAGCTATATAAGTCAATCATTCATAATATCTCTTTAAATATATTTCATAACAATGTATATACTCATGATTTCCTTTTGGCTTGAATGGCTTTCCATAGAGGTATTCTGGTATTTCTATGCGTATTATGTAACTAAACTTAATGGCCTCATTTAACTTCTAATGAACAAGTGAATTTGGCAGCAGATTAAATGCTGCTTTGTCTTTTGAGGGAAAAAAGTCATCACTAATGAAAAATCAAAAAAAGAAGAAGAAGGAAAAAAAGCCAAATATGGATCGGGGCCTGTGACAGAAGGAGTTCACTGCCTCTGGACTGAGTTTCTGCAGTATCATCACACTATATCTTCTCTCTGAGAGCACTAAAGCAATGGGAGTCAGAGAACATTATGCGGCAAACAAAGATCGTAAAGCAACATGAATTACGTAAACACATTTGCCCTCAACACAAAACAAAGTACAACAGTGAGAGATCTGAGCTTCACATTCTCTGGGAACAACACGACAACTCTTTGTAAACGTTAGTTCTCCAGTGGCATTCAACGAAACTCTTTAAGCACAAAACAAGACTGAATAATGCACAAACACAACGGACCGGAAAGAAACTCACGTCTTAATGAAACCCATGAATGTTTACTTTTTTCCTTGAGGCAATGTTAATAGCCACAGTTGAGTTGTAAACAAGTCTTGACTTAGAATATTGTACAACAAGGCTCAGAGACACTCTCATTATTTCAAAGATCATTAGTGAAGAGCTGTAAGTATAAAAAGTACAGGACACTGATAGAGACAGCGTGTAGTAGTCCTAATCTTGCAACAATCTAACATTTTCTGTGTGTACGTCTTTAACACGAGACCTGCTGCTGCTGGCAGAGTAACACCTGGGTAACTGAATTTGGATATGTTTCCATATAATAGGCACATTTGGATCGAGATATTAAGTGACTGAGAGATACTAATGGAAATAATGGCCATTATATATAGATAGGATGTACACAACCGGGCCACAACTGTCTTTAAAAATGTGCACACAGTCACTGAAAAGTAATGCAAATGTAAGTAAATATATCAACAGCTGAATTTAATCCTAAAACAAAACTGTGAAATTGAATCAGGTAGTAAAATGGCATCGGGATGTTTTGTTATAAAACAGGCTGTTGTGCATTAGTGTAAAACAATGTTATCTGGGAACACTCAATTAATTTGACAGAGTAAAAACGATGCATTCATACAACACTGAATAAATCAGAAGAGACGGACTCGTTTTGTTTTGTGCAATCTGATGTTGTTTTCTCCCCCCCCACCCCCCAAAAAAACATTCAACGCCAAAATATCTCATTGCAAGATTTGTGATTGTTCAGTTTTCATTCAGGGAAACAAATCAATTTAAGGAGGAAGAAAAGAAAGCGGGTATTAGTTGACATCAGTCTCTGAAAAGTGTGTTTGTAGGGTCCGAGCAAAATCCCAGACAATAAAGTGTAACCACAACAAATATAATGGAAAGAAACATGAAAGCGAGATGACGAATGAGACATGGCAGCATGACTTATAGTTAACCTCTCTGCATACTAACAGGGAACGCAAGTATGTGCTTTGAATTATTCATCAGTTTCTGTAAACATACTGTTTTTGTGATGAATATAAGTTGACTTTAATATATCAGTATAGTTATTTCCTTATAAACAGTGTTCCTGTTGTGATCCTGTTTAAAATGTTGTTAAAGCCGTGTTGAAAACATAATGTGGGGTCCTTTCCATTATTTTCATTGTGGTAGCTGTTCCTTCAAAATAAAGGTGTTGAGCTTATTAACACTATAACCTTTGTGCTTTTTATTTGGACAGTAATTAGTGCATTCTGTTAATATAAATATTAGAAATCCGTGTAGGACATGGTGCTGGAAATTCAGTATGGCAACAGCTCACAGCAGGTCCTCCACATAACTGCTTTGCAATCAAAAATTATCCATCAGTGAAAATGATCCATAAACTGCTGAATAGGTTTTATCACATGCTTTTATATTACAGTCCTTATCAAAGTAGAAATGGGGATTTTTTTTTTATTACACTGGTCACAAAATATAAGATGGAAAACTACAGGGAAATATGACTTTAATCCCCTCCCTGTAAAACTCCCTCAAAGGAATAAATTATTTCTGCAATAAATAAATAAATAAATTAGTATACACATGATTTCCTAGTTTAACACACACCGATTCCAAAAGGTATCACAAACATGATACACACTGTCACATTCTAATATATTTACGCCTTCAAACAGGCTCTCTCTACGGGGTTACTTGCTATCCATTACATCACCACTTTGACAGGTTTGACAGCGAACAACTAAAACCTCCGTCTACACCGGGCTCCTCTCATCCTCGAGCACTCAGAGCGAAAGAAACTCCCTGATCATCAGCAGGTTCACCCAAAGCAGCCGCAGCTCTCCAAAACAAAATGGAGTCTTGTCATCTTTTATGCTTAGCCGAATTAATATTTACGAAAGGGCCTTGTTTCCATTTTCCCAAAGGACGGTCGTGGAGGCGGGTTCCCGTCATCCACACTCCTACCCTGCCCCACCTCGGAGCTGTGTGCGGGGCTCAGACGGGGTTGGTCTGGGGGAGGTCGCCGGGTGAGTAAGGTGGTGGGACGGGGTTAGGTTTAATGCCTCTGCTCTTCATGTAGGAGATCAGCTGGTCAGGGATCTCAGCCAGTACATCTTTAGCCAGCCGCGCCATGCTCAGCACGTGGTTCCCTGTGCGGTCCATGTAGTCTCTGAACGGGACAAACTGGAAGAAAAGTATGACTTCATGAAAAGACCACATCATGTACGCAGTAAGTCTAACAGGCTAAGGACCTTCCACTAGCCCAGTTACACCTGGCCATATAAATGCACTGGACCAAACAACTTGATGATGACTGATATAATATTGATACTGTGATATGAGGCTAGATATCATCTTAGATCTTGGATATAATATTGCAAGTGTGTCTTTTTCTGGTTTTAAAGGCTGCATCACAGTAAAGTGATGTCATTTCCTGAACTTGTCAGACTGTTCTAGCTGTGCTGTTATTTACCTTTACCCACTTAGTTATTACACCGATGGGCCAAAGCATTAAAACCACTGACAGGTGAAGTAAACAACATTGATCATCTTGTAACAATGCAATGTTCCGTTGAAAAAACTCGGGTTCTCGCATTCATGTGGTTGCCACCTGATTGCTTCACCCTCCTGAACACCATCGCAGTCATGCCACACCACAAAAACTGCTCAGGAGTGGCCCGAGGAACATGACAAAGAGCTCATAACATCAACCTGGCCCCCAAATTCCCCAGATCCCAATCTGATCAAATATCTTTGGGACATATTGTTACTCCACCTCATCACCCACAGGACTTAAAAGATCTGAAGCTGACGCCCTGGTGCCAAACACTATAGGACACCCTACAGAGGTCCTGTGTCCATGTCTCCACAGGTCAGAGCCAAGTCCAGTCCAAGGAGCACCCACCATGGATTAGGGGTACCTCTGAGGTACCAGCACATCCCACAAATGTTCAATCAGATTGGGATCTGGGGAATTTGGAGGTCAGGTCAGCACCTTGAGCTCTTTGTCCCATTCCTCGGGCCATTGCTGAGCAGTTTTTGTGGTGTGGCATGGTGTATCGTCCTGCTGGGGGGCCACTGCCATCGATAAGTGCTGTCGCCATGAGGGGGTTTACTTGGTCTGCAACGGTGTTTGGGTGGGTGGAGCGTGTCAAGTAGCATCCTCATGAATGCCAGGACCGAAGGTTTCCCAGCAGAACTGTACCAAGATGATCAATGTTATTCACTTCACCTGTCAGTGGTTTTAATGTTTTATTTGTCACAAACCCAAATATTTTGTGCAAGCACTGGTAAGCCCTAAAATATCATCATAATATGGATATCTAGATATTCTGTGAAACATATTGTAATGTTTGATTTTCTACATATCGCCCAGCCCAAACGTCATTGGAGAGTTTAGAATCACCTGCTGCCACAAAAGCCTGATGTTAGAAAGTCCTCTTTACAAAAAGATTTAGTGTGAAGTGTTTGTTTGGTACGTGGTGAACAAAACGCTGTGCAAGGTTTCAAACATACTGACAACTAAAAGGCCAGACAGAAACAAAGATTCCTCTGAGAAGCAGTTCGATAAGAGCTGAAGAATCACCAGTGGTGGGTAAAACAAACTGGAAGCTTAGCATCAAAATCTGTTCAGACTTAAACAGGTTCCTGTCTCAGTGTGAGGTGCACAATAATACCTCTAACAAACTGGAATTAACAGGCAACGTGTCGCTTTAGCAAAGCTTAACAAACTTAACAACAGAAATAGAAGGATAGTCCAGGGTTGGCACGATTGGAATATCACCTGAACATACTGTGGACTCAAAAATCACATTTTAAACCCATTCAATCTAATCACCATATCGACTACAGAGGGCCCAAAGAAAAACTGATAAACCTAATATTTAGAGCCCAGCTGCACCGTCATGGTTCAATAATAATCTAGGATAACTTTGACTGTTCTGTACTGGAAAACAAATAAAATATTAAAGGTTATTTGGGGGGAAAATCGTTACAACAATATTCTCCTGTCATGCAACACTGTGGGAACATTGACTAAAACTCTAACTCATTTGATTTGTCTTTTAAAACGTAAATAATACATTTTGTGTCTCAATTACACAGTTTTTATCTCTGTTAAAACAGCCATTATTAAAGAATAGAAGAAAACCCCAAATATAACAGGTGATTCCAAACTTTTGAACAGCAGTGTATTATATAAGAGCTGACTGCTTTAGTTATATTCCCCACAGGAGCTGTGTTTACATTCTTTAATCTACTTTGTGGTGTAGAGCGACTTGGGTGGTGCTCAAACTTATATAACAGGAGTTAAATCCAAGTCACTTCTCTTTTGTCTTGTCTTATTACTCTTCGCTGCCATGCCATTACAGTATTTACATTCTTTCACTCACTGTGATTAAAAGAGGGGATCACAGTTGGCAGAAAATTTGCAGTGGTGATGGCTTTGCTAGACACAGCAGATAATTGAGTTCTTTAATGTCGTCTTTACACTTAACAGTCGCTACTGGCATCAGAAACTTGTAGGAGGAAACTCAGGTGGTCAAAGCTGCTTGACACTTGGCATCACCATAAGTTTTTGAGGAGAAACATCCGATAGAGATACAGGCATAGCCTCTGAGGCTATGTCGTGGCTCCTTAGCACATGACCATGATTCAAGATTTGTAGCATTTACCACCTTAAAGATAAGACAATGTTAAAGTTTCCCTGATGCTGATGCTAGAGGAGAGACCAGGAAGTCATTTAAATTTCAATAGTTTACCCTGTTTTGAGCATGAGTGTGGTCAGTGATTTTTTTTTCAAACACTTGCCAATTAGATTATGTGAATTCCTGTTGAAAAAGTTTATGTTTTAGCATCTCTGTGGTACATGAGTAAAGAGCATGGGGTCACCAAAGCACAGTGATTCATCCTCTGCAGAGGAAGAATATGCACAGCAAAATAATTCAAAATCCATTCATCTGATATCCCGAGTACAAAGTTGACGTTTTGGGTGGACTGTTGCATGTGGATAACAACACTCATGGTGTGAATTCATCCTCTGGGGAGCATGAGTTTGTTCAGTAAACTTCATCCTGATGTGCTTATTGGATTTTTATATTTTGAGTGATAGTGGTTGAGATATCTTGATTTGCAATAAAACAATTAACATCACCATCTAAAAGCACGGCACTAACAGGGCAGAAATGACACTTTTTAACCACTGTGCCTTTGTAAGATGAGCCGTCTCCTTCACATGACAAATAATAAAAAGCTCTTACCTGTACAATGTCTCTCTCTGCCAACTTCCCCCGCGATGAAATCCTGATGTCATCACCGTCCAGCTCAACCATGGCTACAGAGAAAGGGTATTAAAAACAATCCCACATAAAAATATTTCCATTCTGATGGTGTTGTACAATAATTGTTATGGTTTGGGGCAAGCCTAAAGAGTACATCTGACTAAATCAAATCATCCCTGATGCAAACAAACCACAAACTGGTTTCTTTAGTTTCTGTTCTCACCATCAAACTCAGCCTGGCCAACTCCAACAATGATGATAGACATGGGGAGTTTAGCTGCCTGTTGTGAACAAGAAGAACAAACAGTCAGTGAAGGTTACATTTCCAGTTATTTGTATTTTTCTTCCAGTACACTTCTTATTCTGCAAAGTCAGTGTCAATCTGCAGGCACATTACTCCAGAGAACAGAAACAATAATGGACAAGGTAAAATGATATAAATATAACAGATACATAGCATTCTCTTGCCTGTGTTTCACATTATGTTGCATAGTTTGGGCTGTGCAGGGACTGAGAGGAAATACACAATACATTATTCAGCCCAGGGCCCCTAAGGTTGTTACAACAGCCAGCATATAACACAATATTTTAGCTAACTATTACACAGTGTGCACATTTTACAGGCTGCTTTTGCAATGTGGAATACCAAACAAGTTAAAGTACACAATGTTCTTGATTTAATGGTCACAAAGAATATAAAAGAGTAAAGATAGCATGTACAAACATGAGTAAAGTCAAATGCTTTATTTATTAAATATCATCCTACATACTCACATCATTCAGTCTAACATCATCTATTCATGATCTTTGCATATAGAAATGTCTCAAACACCGTTAATGTCAGAACAGAAAGGCCACATGTCCTGCCTATTTAAAGGGACAGTCCACCCCAAATCAAAGATACAGATTTTCCTCTTATTTGTTATTTGCATATATGCATATAAGCTATTTATCAGTCTAGACTGTTTTGATGTGAGTTGTCGAGTGTTGGCGATAACGGCTGTGGAGATGTCTGCCCCCTCGTCAGTATAATGGAACAAGATGGCACTCGGCTTGTGGTGCTCACAGCGCCAAAAATATATTTGAAAAACTCAACAACAACGTCTCTTTCCAGAAATCATGACCCAGTTACTCAAGATAATCGACAGACCTTTGTTGTGAACAGTTCCACGTGGGAACTATTTTCTTTCACCAGCCAACCGAATCACCGCGCAGAAGGAAGCATGCATCTACTGTTAGCTTGCCAAGCACCACTCAGCTAGCTAATGTTATAGCTCAGCCGAGGAGGACACCATTAATGTTTACATAAAATGACAAGCATGCTCTCCATAAGTAGATGCACGCTCCCTTCTGCACGGTGATACAGTTGGTGGGTGTAGTTTGGTAGAAAAATATAGCTCCTACATGAAACTGCTCACAACAAGATCTGTGGATTATCTTGAGTAACTGGGTCATGATTTCTGGAAAGACACACTGCTGTTGAGTTTTTTCAAGTATATTTTTTTCGCGCTTTGAGCACCACAAGCCGAGTACCATTTATTTCCATTTAGTGGCGGAAACAATACAATAATATTGTGATTTTAAACGTGTTGCAATATGCTGAGTATTGTGATATCATATATTTTGATATATTGTGATTTATTACCTTTTTCAACTGCAAATTATTTCCAAAAAGGAAACTAGTAGGGTATCAAAAGTTACATTTGTATTTGGAAAATTAATGATTTGGATAATAAAAAATCGAAACTTGGCATTACTGTATTGGTATGATATTGCCACACAAATATATTGCGGTACTATGCTGTATCAATTTTTTCCCCCCACCCTAGTTCCATTATATTGGAGGGAAGGCAGACATTTCTCTGGCACTTGGCAACTCAACAAAACAATGATAAACAGCACTACAGGTAAGAGGAAAAATATGTGTTTTGATTTTGGGGTGAACTGCCCCTTTAACACCAATCTGGCTCAAAACCTAAACCCATATAATAAAGCTTTAATAAGACTTATTTTTCAGACCGTATGTGGTGTACAGGTTTATTCTAAACCACAGCCCTGATGTGGAGACTGTGAAAGCTCTGGCATGAATGAATGATATATGCTTGTGGTAGAAATGCATTTACAGGGGTAAAAGTAGGTCAGCTTCCCTGGAAAAACATCCCGAGGGTAGAGGCCTGTCACAGATAGGAGTAAATAGACTGAGGAGGGCCATCCTCTCCATGGTCTCTATCATTATTCCCCCTCCATCCCCTTCCTCATGACCTCTTGCTCTCGCATTAAATACATACATTCTGTTTGCCCCTTTCCAGCAGCAGAACACCACACAAGCATATACTTATAAATGCCAAATCAGATTCTGTATCCAGAGCTGAATTATTCAGTCTACACCATTTGTTACTTTGCTTGTTCTGTAAAGTCACTCAGGGGATCTCAATCCTTCAACCTGTCTGAATACATCCTCCTCACACCGCACAGAATAACATATACAGATACCTGTTCTCTTAATAAACTTTTAATTGATTTCTTTAACAGCACTTTACCTACTTTTTGCCTCACCACATTAAAGGGATAGTTCGGATCTTTTGAAGTAGGGTTGTATGAGGTACTTATCCACAGTCAGTGTATTACACACAGTAGATGGCATTCAGCATGCCCCCAGTTTGGAGAAGCAGGTACTGCATTGTTTTTCGTCAATGGAGTCTGGTGACTTTGAAGAGAAAATGGATGGGGAACTGCAGTCTTTAATGGCTTCCTTCTCAGAAAGGCCCTTTTGCAGCCAGGTAAAGTTGTGAAAATCCTCTCAATACAGCATACACTTAGACCGATAATGATTTTTTTAGGTGGCTACATATGTTTTGCTGTTACTCCAGTCCACACCAGTACATTGTTTAGCCTCCGTGTTGGTTCATCTGTCTGCTTCTCCAAACTTAAGGGGTGCAGACCAGCCATCTACTGTATGTAATACACTGACTATGATACACTGATAACTACCTCATACAACTCCCTTTAAAAGATCCAAACTATCCCTTAAACTAACAGAAGAGATGACTGACACTAGATTGGTTGACAGATGTTTCCAGTACAAATGCTGACACTCCAGGTTGTTCAGTGCCTGTATTTAACCCATCTGTCCTATTAACAAAAAACACCGGGACATAGAATTAAAAGACTGGGAAATTAATGTTTCATGCCTTAAAGTAACTTTACAGTTAGAGAAAACAACAGTTCATGAATCAGTTTATTTTTGTTTTCTATGGCCACAGAATGGAAAAATGGTCTAAATGTCTCTGGCATCATTTTATGCACATTTTCCAAAAATGAAGCCAGACATATCTAGTGTCTTTGTAAACTCTGGGTTCTTTGAGTTTATACAAAGTTTGTCTGCACTGCAAAGTTTTTAATGACTATGGGGTTTAAGAGGTCAATGATAACAACAGTGAGATAGAGTTTATTTTAATAACAGAAATCTAAATTTACTGGCTGTACTAAGAATTTGGTAAAATAAGAAATAAAATATGACAAAATAAGTACACTCAGCAGCAGAGTATCTCGTCTTGTGTAAATTTGTACATAGCCTGCAGGTTATTTTTCAGTGAGTAAGTGTCAGATGGAGAGGTGAAACGTTTGCTGTGTTGATTTAGAGTGGACAGATGAACTAACCAACATGCAGTTCCTTAAGTGTCTAAATTTTAAAATATTCATAGGTTGTTGGTGGAGCCAGTCTCCTATCCACACAACAAACTGACACCCGGAGACATAATCCAATACCTGGCCACAAATTAAAATTTTTTTTTCTTCGTTATTTTGGCTGCCAGGTCTGAGAGACCCTCTTTTATAATGTAAAATGCTGAAATGAAATTTGGAGCTTAAAGGGAAAACATCACAGGAAAGATGGCCCCAGAGGCTGTCCTGTTAGATGTGCGAACACATTAGTCACTGAAGGCTAAGCTGTGCTGGTTTGGTTTGGTCAGTGCAGTTTGGTCAGTAGCAGTACTTGTAACATTGCCAAAACATATCTGCTATGTGCTATTTATAAGGATATCTCTGAAGACACACCACAGCATCAGTAGGTAGAAAATAAGAAACCAAAAGTGCAGACATGAGCATTGCACGAAACTCTTTCGTAATGATTCATCTCTCCAGGGCAAAGGCTAAATGCCAAACGAAGCAGGTCATTCAGTCCTTTGCTCTGTGGGCAGAGAGGAGTGTAGCCAAGTCCAAACTGAGAGGGGAGAAGTGGCAGTGGGATGCGGCAGGTTCGGGCCGAGCAGTGCAGAGCAGCAGACAAGATCTTAAAAGGAAGGTGTGGCTGTTCGAATGGTTTGATTAACAGTCGCAAATTCCCTTTAAACCCAGTCTGCTGGGGGTCAGAGCACCGTGTTGCTGTGCCTCAGATGGTGCGCCGGGTAAGACCATTGCCTCTAATAAAATGAACCTGTTGACCTGAGAGTGAGTCTCAGCTGAGCCCCTCAGCCTCCTGAGGGTCTCAATAAAAAGGAAAAATATTGGACAAACAGAGCACCCGAGTGCAGGGGGTGAAACAAGTGGAGCAGAAAACATCCCATAAATCCTCAAATCCAGTGCTACAGGCTTACAAACCCTCAAAGTAACAGAAAGCCTGAGAGAAGCGCTACAGCGAGCTAAAAGCACCTGCAATGCCGATGCATAGAGGTAAAGAGAGAGCAAGAGATGAGCATCCTCCGGGTAGTGTTAGAGCAGCACTTACATTCACTATGGCCTCCTTGGTTTGAGCCATGTCTGATATGACGCCATCGGTGATGATGAGGAGAACAAAGTACTGAGACCCGTCCTGCACTGCTGCTGCATACCTGGAAAAGAGAGGTCATAAGTTTAAGACCACACAGTCCTTGTTGAAGTGAAGCAAAGTTAAAAACAGCTGCAAACAACATTTTCACGGATTTACATAAAACTCTGAGATTGGTTTGAACCACCACAGAGAGAGTCGAAGAGCAGCAGAGCAGCAACCACTGTGTCAAAGATTAAAAACAAGAAACATGTTTTTCAGACACAAAGTCGGCCCCCACCCACCACGCCACACAAAAGCTTAATATAGACATGTAAAGAAATGAAATATGTTGTATGGCTCTTCATGTCTCAGAGGTCTATCTAGACACTATTACGAAACCCATCAGAGACAGCACAGAGAGTGTGGCCTAGTTTCAATCGCCCATCGCTGGCTGCTCTATGAATAATTTATTAAACTGTTTATGCAAGTGCTGCAGTCTTATTCTTTCAGAGCATTATTGATTGCCTAGCACTCGATTGACCACACTTGATGAGCGAGACGGGGAAAAACATGGCAGATCATTGTGAGAGCCAAGGACAGGTCAGAGGTCAGCCCGCACTCTCGCTTTCAAATCGGTAAATTTGACTTTGAGGCGCTGGCATTTTAATCAAAGAGCATGGCCGGTCAGTGACAGAGGCAAGAGTGATGACTGGTGTTCAGGAGATTAAAGAGACCTTTGTCTTCCTCATCTGGCAGACAACAATGTGGGTCACACTCACTGAAGACATTTGACCACATTAGCAGAATAATGACTGCAGCACCAAAAACAATTCGTTTCATAAAGAGTCTATATTATGAAAATTAAGATTCCTCCATAGTTAGGAACATAAAACATTCAACATATTAACAATTCAACATCATTCTTTCCATCTAGTTTGTATTCTGCATCAAGACCTTAATCAATCGTCTGCTTCCATTCACTCATCAGTTTTCTGCTGGTGCTGCAGTCACAACCTACAGTGAGTACAAACTTTAAACCTCGAGTACGAAAACAAACTGCATTTTCTGCTTTACATCTAATCTTACGATTTGTTTCTGGTCATGTAAAGAGTCATTTTAGTCTTTTCGTCATTGGTTTACTGTATGACCTATTTCACTTGTTCTGAACTAGTGAGAAACAGGCAATATCTTTGCATATAATGTGAGTTCTCCTGCGCCCTGTAGGCACAGAGAGACTGTACAAAGCCTAATTCTTTAGTCCCTGATTGCTTTTAACCAAGATTATTCAAACCCATAATGTGACATTTTTAATTGGGCGTGAAATCCTTCAAACATTTTCGTTAATTACAAATAATTTAATAATCCTTGAAATCATGCTAGAGATGTCCACAGGGGACATTTTCCTTTTTCTTTGTTTATTATTGTAATTCTTATGTGTCCATGTGGGTAGAGAGGTAAACAAAATAAATGGTTTATAACACACAACTGTGTAGTTTAAAGCAGATATAAGTGTTTATAAACGTATTTTGTCATAGACTGTAAGTCCTCTGGTGGACTAGAGTTATTATAGTTGTGTATTTTCTTTATTAGTTTCTGTGTTGTTTTTAATTATTGTTTTCAGTTCAGTTTAGTTTAAGTTGGTTTTCAGGGTGAGTTTTCTTGTTTCAGTTTAGTTTTTTTTTTTTTTTAAAGTTAAGTTTTAGTTTTGTGTATATTAGATTCAGTGTTAGTTTTTTATTGTACTATGGGGGGTATTTGTCAGGGACAAAATTTGAGAAGTTCAGAATAGGTGTTAAAACACAAACACAACACTTTGGAAAGGCGCCTGACTCACAGTCATGTAGAGATCGCAGTCTCAATAAACATGTGAACCAGTGCCTCATCATGCTTGTAGTGTTGACGAATTTTGACAAAGACTAAAACTAAAATCATTTCCAGTATATTTTTTATTTTGTTTTAGTAAATTGAGTCACCAAAAATGTTTTTTCACAAGTAATTTTAGTTTAGTTTTAGTTAACTGTCATAACCTTGCAGTGTACAGCCATGAGTGGAGGCTGGTGTTTAAACAGATAATGAATAATCTAGTACAACACAGTTTAATAATATAAAATAGGAATATCTTCTTAAAGATTACTGTAGAACAACATGGCAGACTCAGTGAAAGAAGGCCCGCTCTGTATATAATATAAACGGCCCATTACAAGGTTATGAAAACACAATGATTCTTAGTTTCAGGTGATAATACACTAATGAAAACATAGTTACAAATATTAAATTCCATTTCTGCCAATAGATGCTCATAAATCCTACACACTGAACCTTTAACAGAAGTTATAATTGTTGACAAAGTTTGTTCATTGACAATACGTCCTTATATATAAAAAATGTCCATATATCTGCTTATACCTTACACCTTTTAGTGTCTTAAAAACCATTTATTAAATTCTTATATATTTAAATTTAAAGTAAAATGTTACTTTGTGGGGTGATTGGTAATAAGAACAGAAAAACACTTTGTATGTCTGTTTCAAAACAGGTGCATAAGGGAGGGACGAGAAGGACACAATTTGCAGATAAACTCTCACACACTGTCTAATTTGCAAAAAAAAAAAGTATTGCTGCTGTTTTGTGACAAAGAGAAGCCCTGTTAATTAGGAACTGTCTGTAAGTCTGCAACCAGTCACATTTTGACTGCAGTAGGAATAAATATCATCATCAGCATCAACTTACTATGTGACAATCTACAGTATAATACATGGAGCTAGAGAAGTATAACACTCTGTACAGTGACAAGCATAATGTACCCTAAAATGTTTAAATCAAATAAGTAGATTCCTATAAAAAATAAATTCTTAAAGCATAAACTGCATTCTCAAAAGATACATTTCCATATTGCAGGTTATATTCATAGATGAACCTGTAGTAATACGTTTAAATGGCCAATGAAACAGCATCCATAAATAAATAGAAACCTTCATAATGAATACATCAAGGCCTCACTCAATTCAAATGGGCAAACATTACATTATTGTATACACGACAAAAATCTAAATAGCCTCTACCCTATCCAGCCTGCATGCATTAAATAAAGTAGATCTTCTCTTTGTCACAATGTTAAAATGTTTGCCGATGAAGGTCTAGTACTGAAATTTAGAGGTTTTTTGTGTTGTTGTTGTAAATTATGTGTCAGAGTTTGTCAGCAGATTTTAACAAACCAGAAATACAGGTTAATAATAAAAATCTAGTCGAAAATTCATCTTCAGGTCTGCAGTGCACAAACCTCAGTCCAAGTGTGAGTCATTAATATTCAAGTCCGAGCCAATTCATGAGTCATCACTTGTGAGACCTAAATCCCAGCTTGAGTCCGAGAGTCCAGTATTAACACACAGGTCGGGGGGGAGACAGTGTACACCTGTGCCTTATTACAATTTCACCACTATTTCAATCTTGAGAAGACCAAATAAATCATGTGGTGCAGCCCCCCACCACACTAGACGTCTAAAAGGCAATGTAGCACCTGCAATCTGAAATATCTGGTCCCACATACGCCTGATTACCATTTGTGTTCATCTCCGCTTGGCAGCCGATTGTTTAGATTCCCTTCATTAGTTCTGCTCGATTCATAGAGAAACCATCACTCACTGTCTTAATACTTCTGACGGAGTGTCTACCTGCCGAGGATTATTTACAGATTGACTTTGAAAGAGAGGACGCCTGAGCTCTGTGATGTTTCTCTGAGACAGCTATTTGTTCTTGTACCTTGCCACATGATTAACAACAGGAGCAAAGTTGGTGGGTCCATACAGCTGAACCGTCTTAAGGCTTTGATGGTACGCTTCGAGAATCCCCTCCATGCCGTTGCAGTACGGGTTCTCAACGTTGCCATTCTGAGAACAACAAAAACAAAACATGAACAGTTCAACGATGTTATTCAGACTGGAATACAATGCTATTTGCATTCAGCACAGATATGAATCTGCGACATGCTGAGCCTGGCAAAGCACAAAGACTGGATAGATTAGCTATTCTATACATAGTCGACTACACAGCGTGCATGTAGTGTTTCCTGAATGTCTAATTACTGTACCCTTTATAGGGAACTCAGATTATCTCACAATACATCTCAAAAAGCTGTGTACAATTGATGCTTACTAGCTGTGAGACAAACTACCATCATGCATTGCACAGACGTGAAAAAAGACAACTACAGATGACCGCCAGATAAAACGAAATACGCATGATTGTGTGTAATTTTGTCATCTAGCATAATATATTTTGTAGATACAGTGACTGAGTGAATACATGAGTGTGTAGTGCAGTGGTTCTCAAACTGTGGGGCCAGCACCCTGATGGCGCAAAGAGCCACTGCAGGTAGGGCGTGGATGACCAGAGGGAAAACATGGGAAGATAGAAAGTTGAATGAATATGATTTATTTAAGGAAAATAAACAGGGTTTGCTGATGCTATCATGCTGACCATTATTTCACTAAAATTCAACACTGTCTCTAATTTTTGTTAATGACTGAAAAAAATATAAATTTGAAGGTGGAGGTACTTTCTTCAGCTTGTGATGGGGGGCATGACAAAAACGTTTGAGAATTAGTCTAGTGAATGAGTGAAAGCAGCAACTAGTCTCCATTAAACAGTAACCCCAAATGGAGCTTATTTACACATGTACGTCATTAGTTGACAGGTTAGTTTTCCTGATTTTCTGCATGGAGACATGTGTTAATGAGAGCAGGGATAGATATTCAGAAAAATCTGTACCACCACGACCTAATAAGATTGCAGGGAAAATGCTGATATGGTTATGTTGTGAATTAAAGCAGTACCATTGCAGGGAAAACATGTGAAGGGTCAAGACTCTGCTGATGATTTATTTTTCAGTTTAGCATTCACACTAATGCTTTCTCAGGTGACTAGATAAAAAACAAGCAATGCATTTTTTTTTGCTTAAAAACAAGCTCAGATTCAGAAACAAGGGAGCTCCTGTCAGTCTGTGCAGAGGGTGACATGGATAGGCAGCTGTCTCAGGAATTCTTTTAATGTTCCTCTTAATGTATTCAATGCGTGTTTCTGATTCAAGTAGATCATAAAAAACAAAGCTTGTCTTGCAAACTTTTTGAATATTAAATACATTACAAGAACATTAGCAACAGCCAAAAAAACTCAGCAGTGTTATACAGCAGTTGGCAGCTGTAAGCGTTGCATTACTCTCGTCTCCTAGACTGTTCCTTGCTCCATCTATTCCAGCATTGCCATGGCATGTGTGAAGACGTGCAACATGGAAATGTTTCTGAATGTAGTGCATGTGTGAATAGTGAAAATCACTAGAGGTGCCTGACAGGTCATCCCAATAACCTAACGGGAACTATGGGTGAAAGAAGTGTTAAGGGGCTTTCACACTGCTGCACGGCATCATTCTAATAAGAGGAAGGCAGCAGAGGGGAAGCCATCTCCAACAAGGTAATAGGGGTATGACGCAGTTGCTACCCATGTAAGCCTAGGATAACAGGTTGGCGGTTTTCAGGATGATTGCCCTGCGGCGGTGAGAAAGCAGCTTCAGACTGCTTTCCATCAAAGCTAAGCTAGGCTAAATTAACTTATGGGTTTCTGTACTGGATGTAAACGTGCGACCAAGATGTAGCAGCTGGCTGTGTTCTCATTTTACAACACACCACACTTGACCACACCCTGCTGTGATCAGGAGTTTGCAGATATATTGGACTTATATGTTGAAACCAACAGAGGTCTGTGTAGCAGTGCTTCTCAGCCATAAGAGATGGAGCAGTGTGAAGTTAATCTTAAAGGGCAAAATGATATTTTGATAAAATTCTCTGCTCCCAGAGATGTGCTTGTCAAACTTTAGCTTCCTTAGCTGCAAGCCAAAACTCTAACCAAACATACTGTATCTAACAAATATTTCTCCAAGGACTCTAACTTTACTTTTAAACCCACTCACAAGACTAGAGCATGAAAGAATGAGGCTTCAATTATATGGTGAGATGAGTCTTAATTTGCAAATTTTAATGGAAACATGGAGTGATGCAGACGTTACCCAGTAGACAGACTCCTCATTAGGCAGTACTATGTAGCAGCCAGAGCACATTAGCTGGCAGAGAGAAGCCAAATTGATTTAAGAATCCTTCAGCCTTAAAGAACCTCATTTGCACTATAAAAGGTAAAATTGAAATTCACTCTGAATTATGCATGTCAAAGGTGTAGCAGCATTCATCTGAAAATGCACACATCCATATCGCACATGAAAACACAGTTATCCATACATGTTGGAGAGAGTGCTCCAGCTCAAAGATAAGCTCCACTGGGAGGGCAAATTCATTTTCACATGGAGTCTAATTAACTTGGTGAACAATAGTGATGCTGAATTACAACCCTAGGTTCTGATATAACCCCGTAGTTTACTCACAAGGGGGAACTCGTGTGAGACCCTCCCATCAGGGGGCAGCTTAGCACCGAATCCCAGGGCAGGGAACATCTTATCACTGTCATAGTCCTGGATGATCTCTCCCACGGCCTTCAGTGCCATGGCATAGGCATTCATCTGGTACGGGTTCATGTAGTGCAGTGAAGTGGACTGGGACGGATTTCCTTCCAAGACAAGAGAAGTCAGAATCAGTGATGCAAACCATCAGACTGAGGCTGAACTGACAGCAGCTACTGCAGCAACACGAGTGAGCCCAGACTAAATTGGGTGTTTTAAATCAGATGTGGGGCTCGATGTGACTATCTGGGTTATTAGAACTGCTGGATTTTAATGTTTATATTTTCCCTGTTCATGTTTTTGAAGGTTACAGCAACATTTTAAACATGGATTCCCAGGATTCCCTTTCATACTAGCATGAATCAGTAACAGTCAAAATATTACAGGCAGTTCAGTGAAAGCAGAGAGGATAAACTACCTTTAGAATTATCTCATTGAAATGCTTGAATGTCCGAAGACACCATGAAGGAAGAGGCAATCAGATCTTTTACTTAGGTAAAGGTAGCAACACCACAGTGTAGAAATACTCTGTTACAAGTAAAAGTCTGCATTCAAAATGTTGCTGAAGTAAAACTACAAAAGTATTAGCATCAGAATATACTTATATTACAAAAACAAGGTTAACTAATTATGCACAATGGTCCCTTCCAAAATAATATACAGTACATCATATGATTATAATAACTGATGCATCATGTTGGCAGATGGAGCAACTCCACTGTAACTACTTTATATACTGTTGGGTTGCTGAATAGATAATAAATATTCTGTTTATATGAATGTATATAAATATGTACTGTTAAAGGAGCTTTATAGCAGCAAACAACTATATGTTCACACTCCGTCTCTGTGTCTTGTAATCCAAGCTTCTCTGTTCTTTGTTTTGGTAGCTGGAGTGGCTGTGCATGTGAGTCACCCTGCACTGCACTCATACTGCAATTACAGCAGATAACCGCTCACTTCATTGCAAAAGCATGCGCCCAACCTCCAGTCTCCTCCCCCATGTTAACACTGTTAACTCTGTCAGCACTGTTCTCCCTGTTAGCAACGTTAGCTGTCAGCTCATCCACCTCCATGTTGAGAGCCGTGTGCAGACAATCCCAGCTCAGAGTCTGAATCATAAGCTCCCTTTAGACCGCCTGTTTCAGGCAGGAATGTGGCAATGCTATTCCACCTCGCTGTTCTGTATTAATGGTACTATCACAGAACGGGGGAACAGAGTTGCTTGCCTTCATGACGACTGCGGGGGTAGTAACAGTACTGAATAAAAGCCTGTGTAAAAATTGTGAGCTGTCAGGATGGGACCTGTGTGACATTTTGATGATGCCAGTGCTTAATTCTGGATTTAAAAGCAAAGGCAGCAATATGAACGGTCTCTGTGCTGCAGAATTACAAGATATCTGTATAAAAAGGGCTGTCGATATGTTCTGAATGTCTTATACAGTTCCTTTAATGTTAGATTTTCTTTCCATTAGTTCAAATCTAACTTAAATTTTTAATTATCTCTTTTTGTGCATCTCTACATTTGCTATCCTCATGATCACACCATGTCATCTTAACTATGGTATATACAAAGCACGCCATGCCCTTAAATCAACAACTGACAAGATACCTTTTTATCTTTTCAACATTTAGTTTCTAATAACTTCTTCCAGGTCTTCTCTCTCTGTCCTCTTTTTAAAATGTATTACATGCACTTGACTTTGTTTGCTGTGTGTACACTTCAATAAAAAAGTTTTACAAGGCACAAGATAGAACATTATAAGCAGAGAGAAAACTCCAGACCCTCTCTGATTTATGAAAATGCCATAGTCATACATCAGATGAGAAATGGAAGCAGAACAGGGTGATAGTGGTGAAAGCACTCACCATTTGATGCGGTGAAATCAATGGCCACTGTGAAGTGAATCTGAGTCCTGAAACAGATGAATGGGGGAAAGAATGCTGTTAACAAAAGCCAGGCAGGAAAACTCAGCGCAGCAGTCTAATGAGGCTCTGCCAGATTTCACTGTGCTCTCTGCTCTACCTCTCATCTGAGGAAGAGGTATAACAAAATGAAACCCAAAACCGTGAGGATAATACACCTTTATTGTCAGGGCAACATAGGATCTAATCAGGTTTTTATTATTCCATTTCATGAAACAGAGAGGTTAAATTTGCTTACGGTCAAGCAGGATCCAAAGCGCCGTTTTTATTCAAAGATTAAACAGCACAGCGGCAGAGTCAAAATCACAAACACATCACACAAAAACCTAGAAAAACTAATAAAGGCAGAGTAATTTCACAAATGGTCACATAATGAGTTGCTGCAGCTGGCTTAATGATCTGACTGAACATCACACTGAGCAAAGATATGACTATTACCAAGAAACAAGAGCTGTAAAAACAGAGCTATCTCAATTCCTCACTTTCCACCATTTTTTCAAGCTATACTTTGATAAGATAATTTCCACAATTCTGTATACTGTGCATGCACCTTCTTGTTCGTTATAGTTACATCATCATCTTTATTATCGTTGTAATCACTGTCATTGTCTTCGTTTCACATGGTTGCTGTTGTATGATCAACGGAAAATTTGAGTTCTTCCATTCCCTGCATCAATCTGGAAAAAGCAGCCTCACAAAAACTACTGGACATGTTTTATTCATGAGCCCGTAATGATAGCCAAAACCTTGAAAAGAAACTAAACATGGCCTAACTAGTCTCCACTGGATTTTTCCCCAGTGAGACAAACGAAGAAAGGAAGGGGAGCTGAGATCAAAGTGTGTGCTCTTTCATTGTGATTAACACTGATTGCCTTTCCTGACTTCACCTCCATTCAGAAAGTCCCACAAGCGCAGCATCGGAGATAATGGCGGCTTCCTCCCCGGGAGACTCTGACCCCTGCTCATTAATCAGCATTGAGCTGGACTGCTCAGCTGACAAAGGGGAATTGTTACAAGTGCTTGCTGCCTCAATTCGAAAGTCTCTGCTGATTTACTGTGGTTAGTTTTGAATGTTCAGCTGGACAAGCAAGGTGGGAAGTTAGTGTTGAGGGAGAGCGCAGGACAGTAGAAATGGTCACATGGGTACTGTCAGTCAAACTGCCAATTACAGTCGATCATCAGAGCATTACCTGGAGTTCATCCTCTGCTGCTACACTCCAGCAGTAAGTGGGAGTGCCTACACCATGGTCCATTAGTGATCCTTTAACACTGTTTATTATGTTTTGGACAATGAGGAACCCTTCACATCTTTACCTCGTCAGCTGGATCTTCAAATAAAGAACAGACCTGATTTTGTGTGACTGACAAGCTACAGGCATGCAGGAGGTAAATGAAGCTGGCTAGCCTGGACTCAGTGTTTGAGAAGCTTACTAAGTAAACAAGATGATGTTTGTTTGTTGTTGATGACATTATGCTGTTTTTGGGATGCTTGCCATCAGCTGTCAGATTCCAGAACAGCCTGCTGAGTGATCGTTAACCTAACGGTGCTGTCATCTCCCCCAGAGACAGCATCACACCGACTCTGTCATATTTAATATTTCAGTCAAGTTGGGCTGAAATAAATGTGCTGCACGTCTAATCCACCAAACAGCAATTACATGATATTAAATCTCAGCTTTTTACATTTATGTAACATTTGCTCTATTACTTATGAGGCTAATTTACAGTAAAACTTTGTTTTATGAAGAAATATGCAAATAATTACCATATTTAACTGTTCTGTTTCTTATATTAACACAATTTTATTAAAGTAATAAGGGCTGAAAAATGAAGACAACACAGAAGTGCCAAAAATTTCAGTTCCCCATAGACCCTCATGTTAAAATGTCTATATTTGCAGCAGGAAGAAACATGTTTACAGCCTGTTACAAAAAACAGATTTTGGTCTCTATAGTTAATTTTCCCCTTAATGACAACTGTACGGGGGTGAATTTTTATATGCTCACCTGTTTAAATTTTATTAAGACTGAAAGGTATGCATAATTAAGGGCGTATTGCTTTGAGTGATGGGCTGTCTGCCATTAGTGTCCTCGGCTTCTCAGTCAGCTCCTCTAAAGTGCCAGCCTCTTGCCCAAATATGGTCACTTCTGGCTCCAAGACACAAAGATCGCGACGGCCGAAATGCCAAACTCAAGGCTTCATAACATTAGAATAGACGTAGCTATGTGACAGTAGCTACGTCCATTATTTTAAAGTTTATGGCTACTTTACATGTGACCATTCTTTACAAGCAACAAAAAATTGGTGGATATTTGATCAACAAAAGGCTGATGTCTGGTTGAAGCCTGGCAGCCACTTTTAGAAGTTAGTGTTGAACCCTGCAAACACAAAACAGATTGTACAAATTTCCAAAAAAAAAAAAAAGTACTTAAAAAAGTGGTAGAACATTCATTTTCCGTAACTGCTTATCCTGTCAGGGGTCACTGGAGGGCTGGAGAACATGTAAACTCCATACAGAAGGGCTCCCTGGGGATGAGGGAGAACCCTCTTGCTATGAGGCTACAATGCTAACCACTGCACTGTGCCAGCACGAATAATCAATTAATCAATAAATCAACAACCACTGACTAAAATAACCCTAGTTTATACACCACAATATTCCGTCAGTGAACAAAGCCCGGGTTTTGCAGAATCATCCAATACCAATATACATGTCTGGTGAAAGGATTGTTAATTTCATATTATATATCTGTATCTGTAGATTTTATCTTTAGGCATCTAAAATATGACCAGAGTCTTGAGGGAAAATGTCCTCTTTGAGCTTTAGTGTAACCGCTACACTGTACACAAAGTGGATATCAACTGTTTCCCTTTTAGGACTATAGGGTTTGGACTGAGGTCAGAGTTAGGGTTGTCTCAATCCTACTGATCGTCTATCCCACTCTGTGAGGTAGTTTACCATGAGGACTCACTGGCTGAACATCAAGGGAAATCAGGACATTCTCAGTAGTGCCCTTTTCTATTAGAGAAAAATACAGTGAAACAAACAGGCCAACAGACCATGGACACATGGTCCTCTGGGGATCAATATTTTCTGCTGTCTGTCTGCGGCCTGCTGCAGGAAGAGTTACATCTCCCATCACACATACGTCTGTGTTCAGCTGAATGGTTTGGCTTTCACTACTTGTTTTTTTATTTCACTTGTGACACACAGTGGGGATTTGTTTAAGAGCTGAGCTCACAAATTATTTTGAGACTAAAAAATCAATATGGATTGAGGTTGACTGATGCTGCTTTATTGTCTGTTTTCTTGGTCTAGGACCAGTGGCTGGTCCAGGGGTTAGTATTTTTATCCCTGCTATCCTCAAATCTATAGTCCTTGAGAACGGGCGATTCTTCACTCATCTTTCAACTTTCAGACTCTTCTCTGAGTGAATTATTGCTCTCTGGACAAATTAATGTCCCATCATCTGTTCCTACATTTGATCAGGAGATCATAAATCTGACACCAGCCTTTAAATGGCCTCTCACGACCCGATTCAGGACGAATCCTTCAGAACATGCAGTCCAATAATTCCCTGTGGGCTTCATTCTGTTCTTTCACGTCATCGCTAACTCGCTCAGCATCTTCTCTTCTCTCAGTTTTGTTCTCAGCTAAAATGACAGCTCCTCAGCCAGTGTGCGCATCACCTTGAATTACTGCAATAGTTTAAAATAGGTACAAACGTATCGGTGTCATATTGACTCTCTCCTTCCAGTTAGACAAACACCATATGGCAGGAGTCTTTGTAATGTGAAATCCCTGCAGTCTTGGCAGCCTGGGATAGCTGGGATATTGTATGTAATGTAAAACAGTGTGACAAAGAAAGCAGCTACAGTACAACGACAATCTCATCAGTATGTGCTGTAAACTGGCCAACTCAAACTACATCAATGAGCAGATTGGCACAGTGTTTTCCTTGTCCATGAAACACAGGCAGATATACACAAGGGAGTAGCTTTGTTTTTTTTTACCTTCATTATATGTGCTTTCTAAATATATATACAGTATAGAAGACAGTAGAGCTGTGTAAAGCGCTGTACTATTTATGCAATAACCTCACTCTAAGTCATTTTTAGTTTCATTGATGGAGACCTGATCCTTCCAGATATTCATTTCACTGTGCTTTACTGCCTTATCTGAAACTAAGATACAGATTTAATTATTTTATTTAAAGCAGAAACAGACAGCTTTTCAACATATTCCGTAGCAATGACCTCAGTTTCCACCAGTAGGTGATTTGTTAATTTTTAACAGTCTGATGTTTAACTTGCGTTTGTATTCAGTGATTCACTGCCATATAAAATGTTTTCTGTGCCCTAACCTTGGATTTGAGTGGGTGTGTTTACTCAAAGATGCTCTGTGCTTTGTCTTGTAGTGTCGCTTAAAAATGTCGCTGTTACTAATCACCAGAGTCTCAAAACAAATGATGAGACATACTGGTGTTGATCATGTTAGAGTTCATCCACTGCTGATTAAAAGCTCTGTTTTCACTGTCTACTTTTCTCTCTTTAAAACAAGTGAAATTACTTTTCTCTGACTCACTCGTTCCTGCAGCTGCTGTCTCTTGTCTCGTCTCTCCTGTGTGTGTATCTCACTCGAGCTGCAATGCTCAGCTGTTGAGGCAAGTTTGCTTCAGGGCTTTCTGCCAGAAAGGGATTTCTCGGTTAAGGTTTGGAATAAAATCGTGGTTTGGGTTAAAAAGAATAGATTTCAAACTTCTCCCATTGCAAACTTCTCTCATGTGCCAGTGTTCATCAGAAGGCACGGATCTGATTGGCTGAGTAGCATCATGAGAAGATTTCACTCATGCTATTGGTCTGTGGTTCGCTATACCAGTGCTACAAGTCCTGCGCTGCTTGAAATAAAAACACTCTGTAACATCAGTAATTATCAATAATTAATCAATATAGGTCTGCGTCTGGATAGGATGGCGTCTGGTTGCGGACAACCAGACAACCATTCACACTCACATTCACACCTACGGCCAATTTAGAGTCACCAATTCACCTGCATGTCTTTGGACTGTGGGAGGCAGCCGGAGTACCCAGAGAAAACCCTACGCTGACACAGGGAGAACATGCAAACTCCATACAGAAGGGCTCCCTCACCCCCGGGTTCGAACCAAGAACCCTCTTGCTATGAGGCTACAATGCTAACCACTGCATTGTGTCAGCACGAATAATCAATTAATCAATAAATCAATATTGATACAGAATTTTATAAATTATTAATATGACAAATACAAATTAAACTTTAGATAGCCTACTAGATTAATATAATGAATTGCTTTTTCAGTCACCTGCTACATTTTGCTGCAAAAATTGGCTGAAGTGAGATGAACAAACTGAAAACTATATTTTATTAGATAAGGACAAAGTTTTCCTTTGGGGACATAATTTACAGTTAACAAACAGTTAATAAATCACAATATATTGCAATAAATTTTATGACTATACTCAGCATATTGCAACGTATTCAAAATTGCAATAATGTTGTATTGTGACTTAAGCATCGTGATAATATTGTATCATGGATACTCTAGTGATTCCCACCCTAATAATTAAATTCAATTCAATTTAATACTACTAATAGCTAAAGTAGAAAACAAACGTGCTATCCTGTTCCTGGTTTGGTTAGCAATGGTTGACAGACTTTGTTTAAGCTGTCATCGTCCCAGAAGATGGTGCGCAGTGGCAGAAATAATGGCATTGTGAAATTGAGGCTTAAGGAAAACCAATCTGAATGCTGGTGGGTCAATATTACAATAATTGGTGCAATAATTCAACTGCTGCAATACTGTGCAATTATTCAACAGTGCAATATTCTTTGATCTTGCTCTAATTTATTTCTGCTTACACTACACTTAAATGTATATTTAACATATAATGCACATATTATACATCACAATTTTCCCCAGGGATCCATGAAGTATTTCTGACTCTATAGCCATTACATTGTACAACTGACATTTACTTATAAATGATAAGGCAAGAAACTGATTACTTGCAAAACTAAAACAATGTGTAAAGAAGTTATTCCAGGCCTGAGCACAGTCTGCAGGTTTTCCTCTCAAGGCTGCATACAGCCCAAATAACCCCCACCAATAAGGTGAGGCAGCCTGTGTGAATGTTTTGAGCGACTCAGATCTATCTCCCGTCTAGACTGAGGTGGGTGGACAGTAAGACAACAATGTTCGGAGAGATTTTAGAAAGAAACCTGAAACTATAAAAGTGGGGATGAGAATGGGATTTTGAAAATAAAGGGGGCTGTGACCATCCATCCCCAGTGGAAATTAGGCCTTTGGATATTTAGTATGTGGCAGTACATGTGGCAATAGAACAAAGTAAAGGAAAGGTCAGGCAGGTCTACAGCAGCAAGACTCAGATAGCAGAAAACTGTCATGACAGTTTCTAGTTGCAGCAATTCCCTGGACAAAACTGAACACAACTGTGCCATACATAAATTTAAAGTGAAATGTTCTGCCTCTACTTCCCGGTAAACTCAAACATGAACACGATCAGCGGTGGGCTGATGTCAGAATGAAACACCAACGCAGCACAACACCTAGAATCTTTTAACATCAATGCAACAATACACACCGTTCCTGTATTTCTGCAAAGTGCATAGATAACAAACCACTATGCATGCATTAAAATATAAAGTGGCAGAAGATTGACAGCTAAGAAATATCTCTCTATGCATAAAAAACAGTGAATTTAAAAGGGAAGTAAAAGAAGAAGACAAAGAAAGAATATGGTGTACTCCTGTAAAAAGACCACATATCTGCAGTCTGACCACAGAGCAAACCTAAATGAAATGAGAAATAAAAAAATAAAAAAAACTCACCACTTTCTCCCATTTCAGGACAACAAGATATTTTGGGATGAAACTATTAAACCTTAATAAGATCTCCACACAACAGAGACTCCACACGAGCCATTACACGGCCGATCTCACTGCAGATTTAATTTAAAAAGAAACATTTCAACATGCGATGAAAAGAATATAAATCTTTCATTAGCCTCTCAGAATCAGAGCAGCATGTGGCTTTTGGACTTTAATTACCTCTGTTTGACTATATCTCTGCCCCAATTGAACATTAATGAAAATTTATGAAAAACCAATTCACTGTGAAACCAGTCAGGATGTGATAGTGTGTCTGGAGACGAAATTGCTTTTTTACCCTGCGCTTCAGAAAATCATCTAAAATGCATCATGTTAGTTATCACCTGTTAGAAAGGGAGCGGTAAAGCAAACATTTATGAAAGGGGAGAAATCAATAGCAGAACTCTAAAAGATCAAATTTGGGTCTTTGGATCAGATGTATACAGCCTGATGCAGGCTCATGCTCGTATTTCCCATCATCTCTCTGAAAGGCAGGGTTGGCAGACGTTCTGGTGTATCTTCTTTTTTTTTCTAGTTGCTTTTTATACATTTGCATGATTTGAAAAAAGCCATCTCTTTCACCCAGCTACTGCAGTACAGATGCCAAATCAAAACCAAGCGATCCATTGGACAAACACTGACTGTGCCAGAGCCCATAAATTGCAAATGCTGTAGAATAGAATTAAATCTGAGTCTGATTCAAAAATGTTTTGGAACTTGTGATTGTGTAGAAACATCTGTGAACGAGCAGAAACTTTCCCAATGCACATTAATTTCAAATTTAAGTAAGATATTTTTTTGTTTGAGGATGTCAGTTTTAGATTGCAGTAAAAAATGTGTTTATCTATTAGTGATTTGTCAGAGTATGTTTGCTCAAATAGCTGACATCTAATTTATTTTTTTAAACCTTGGTGACAATGTGAGCTGTTTCCTCGAATGATATCTCGCCAATTAAACCAGCAAACATCGTGCGATGAGATGAAATGTACAATTGATATTCACTAGCCAATTTTCAGCACCCACTGCACATCTGACCATCTCAGTAGGGCAAATCTTTCTGTTTCTAATGAGGATTTGTGAGTTTTTCTCCACCTCAGTTGAAGGCTTAAGGTTATGAGGGTGTGGTTTATTTTCATAACGTTGCTGGTGTGAGGCCCTTTGAGACAAAAACTGTTATCTGAGGTTACACAATTAACCTGACCTGTGTGATGAATGGTCATTGGAGAATAGGCTGTAACTAGAAAGACTAATAACACTTCAAAGTAGCCTGAAGGTTTTCCAGTTTAATCAACCAAAACAGCAGCTACTTTTCCAGAAGTCTCTTCAGTTAAACACTGTAAGTCTGGTGTTTCATTTTCCATGGATACAGTTAATCTGGATCCCATCATGAATACGCAGCACGCTCATTGTTTCACTGCCAGCACTAGTAATCTTGTTTATTTTCTTCATCAGTCTGTCATGCAATCTGCTCCATGCAGAGGATCCGTTAAATGATTTTATTTTGCTTTTCCTACGTGATAAATCAGGTTATTTTATGATTCTGGAGATTTGATTAAGTAAAATTATATCTCTGCAGTTGTGTCACAAATCTCCTCACTCCCATAGCATCAATAAAACATAAAGATCTATTGGATAACAGCAGTGCACAAATAATATCTGAAAATATTTTGACTTGTTTATATGTCTAAAATGTACAAATAATGGGCCAGAGATGAAAGAACTGATGGAAGGTGCACACGTTCTAGGTCATAACACAGACATCAAAGGAAGGACTCAAAAATCAGATCCACTCTTTGTATTTGGAATTATATTAATTAATGTTTCAGCTCACAGAGGCTTTCTGCAGGAAAAAGCCTGGACTCATCTGAATGAGTGTATATACTTAGCACCACAAACCACAGCCTCCAAAATACCACACAATTGAATTAACTACTCCCTAAAATGGGTCCAAACAATGACTGAACATTGTAAATCTAACTAACATGCAAAAAAATAGAAAATTAAAAAACAAAACAAAACAAGACATCTTTAATGTTCTGAGTCAACAGATAGAGAGAATTAAACTGTAAATTATACAGCACAAATTAAGAGTTAGGTCTGAACAAGAACAAGGAAACAGGACTACATAAAAATGATTTGTATCACATTTTGTGATTCCCTTTATTATACACATTTTCTACTTTAGCTCTTTACTTACTTGACCACAAGTATTATGTGAGTAACTCAGACATGTATATGTATTTTTTGTAGGCTTTCTGGTTCCCGTAACATTTACCTTCATTACAGAGTGCTGCAAGAATGATTCCTAAAATGCTGAAAATGAGTTTGCATGTTTGAAGTTCCTGTTCTCTTGTCTTGAGGTCAATGGTTTTTTTTTTTTTGATTAAATGCCTTAAATACGGTCTGTGGTTCACACAAGCTTAAGAGACGTTCACGTTTGTTCTACCACATGAAGTTGGTTCATACCTCACTTGTGAATTCTGAACTTTTACGTGTCTCATAAGAAAGTGGTTGCTAACAAGTGGTTAAATGAGACTCCAGAGCGTCATCACACCGAACACAGCTTTACAGCCTTGTTGCAGTGGAGACGTCAAAGTTGTGCGACTGTAGCGTTGTTCGTTTAGAGCCTGACATTAACTTTTTACTTCTGGTGATTGCATTTAGACTTAAAAAGTCATAAAGCTGGTGTTCATTTGTGAAGATTATCTCAATGAACAAAACATGTAGATATTATTAACGTTTGTTTGCCACAGAGCTTATTTTCTGAATGATCCAAAATCTAATAAAAAAAATCTAATAAAAAAATTTAATAAAAAGAATTTAATAAAAAAAAAAAATCCTGAAATAAACATCATCACTGCACCACTCTATTATTGTTGTAGGTCTTAAATGACCTGTAATATTGTATCTATATTTCTATGCTCTTGTTGACTGGCCAGTGAACTCACTGCTTTGAATCAATGTCATATTCTCTGTATACTGTCAGTCATCTTGACTATAATCCAGAAGAAGATGATACGTACCATAATAATGATTCATCAATGTCCTCCATCATCACCAAATAACGTAGTTATTGGTTTCAATAACCAGGCTAGAATACCTGGGAGAACTGAAACACGTTTATAGAAAGCTAGAATTACTGCCTCCCAGTTGTGTGCCTCTGCCAACCAGTCACGTTGCAGTATACATCCTGTCCAGACTCGTGTAGCCACGACAGCAGACAATGCTTCAAACACAGATGTTACTGCAACAAAGCTATATTCTAAAACATGGATGCTTCACACACATCTTCAAGGTGGGCACCCAAGGTAAGTGTCACCAATCTAGTATCGGACCAAATGTCTCCCCTTCTGTTCCTGAGTTATAACGGTGAATAATGGCCAGAAAAGTGCTTTTGCAGGACGTTCATGATGTCACAGTGAAGCTGACCTTTGACATTTTGGATACAAAATGTCATCACGTTATTCTATTAGATATTTGCACTATTGCAAAATAGTGAGCATGTAAATTCTTGAGTCATGGCCAAAACATGTATTGTGAGGCCACAGTGACCTTTGACCAACAAATACTAAGTGAACGTTTGTGTCACCTTTGAGGAAAAAGCTCTCAAGGCCTTCTTGAGATATCACATTCACAAGAATGGCTCGGATGGAAAGACAACCAACAACATAATGCCTCTGGCCACAGCTGTCCCCAACGTAGAGGCATAAAAAAGACACAACACAGTGATTCTGTGTGTCATCAGTCACATCATTGCCATTCCTCTTAACAGCCACTAGTGTACACACAGTTGAGGCTAACCATGAAAAGGTGAATGAAGGTAGAAATTAATTAATAATAATAAGACAAATAAATGAATCATCAAAATTATAATGAATTATAATTAATATGCATGTTATTTTTTAATTAAAAAACAAGCTGGAGCACTGTGGGTGTAGGTCAATTAATTAACATAATGAGTAAAAGTTAATGTTGCCTTAAATCGCCTGCATGTAGAATATTTACATCAATATATCAGTGTGAAATTGATTTTGACAGCACAATCTATGGCCACAATAAAAACACGTTAAGCATGTATTACTCTCTGCCCACAGAAACTATCTGTCACAAAAACCAGAGTGAAAAGGACAAAGAAAGAGCCTCAGTCAAAACATACACACACAAGAGGTGGAGACAGAGATATCCTTGACTTACAGCACAAAGCGACCAGGAGATTGGACAAAGTAATATTGACCCTCTCTGAATCCCCTGTAACTGTCATGTTTTGATGGTATCTTCCAGGCAATTCTTATCTCCGCTGCTCCTTATGAGACTTATAATACACAAGGACTTCCACTGTTGAGAGCACTTTTCAAAGAAAACATTAGGGAGAAAATGACAACAACAGGCACAGAGGCTGCAGTTGAGTCTTTCATGATGATTTAAAAGACCTCAAGAGAGAATATCAGAACACAGATGCTGGAGCGATTTTCTTTCAGGGATTTCTTTTTTTTTTTTCAATTCCCAAAGTGTTTTTAAAGTAATAGTCTGTGTCATCAGCCCCTCTCCCAAGCACGACACCGAAACCACACAAAGGAACCTGATGAGCTTTTAACATCTCTAAATGTCTGGAACAAAGGGATGAAGTACCACTCCACATAATGCTTCACTTCACATGCTGGGTCACATTAATTAATGGGGTAATCTCCGTCTGAAACAGTTTCATGTGAAGATTACCACTTTTCATTTAACATGATGGATAAAAAGCTGTTTCAAGCTTTAAACTGGTGGCTTTATTAAGAGTTCAATTTCAATCTGATGTTAGAGTGCTGACATTAAGAAACAAATGACTGTCCTTTAAAGGGACAGTTCACCCCAAAATCAAAGTACAGATTTTTCCTCTTACCTGTAGTGCTAGTTATCAGTCTACATTGTTTTGGCGCGAGTTGCTGAGTGTTTGAGATGTCTGCCTTTTCTATAATGTAACAGAACCTAGATGGCACTTGGCTTATGGTGCTCAAAGTGCCAAAAAAAATGTCTCTTTCCAGAAATCATGACCCAGTAACTCAAGATAATCCACAGACCTCATTGTGAGCAGTTTAATGTAGGAACTATCTTCCCTCTACCAACATACAGTACACCCAGCCAACCATATCACTGTGAAGCATGCAGCTCTGTGGATTATCTTGAGTAAGCAGGTCATGATTTCTGGAAAGAGACATTGCTGTTGAGTTTTTCTTTTTTTCTTTTTTTTTTTTGGCACTTTGAGCACCACTAGCTGAGTGCCATCTAGTTCCATTATATTGGAGAGAAGGCAGACATCTCTACGGCCGATATCTCCAACACTCTGCAGCTCACACCAAAACAATGTAGATTGATAACTAGCACTACAGGTAAGAGGAAAAATCTGTACTTTGATTTTGGGGTGAACCTGTCCCTTTAAAGAACAGTCATTTGTTTCTTAATGGGGTGAACCGTTCGTTTAACAACAGATTTAGATAAAAGCAACATGTCTGCATGTTATGTTTATTCTAATAATAATCAGAAATAGACCTCAATCACACCATCAGAGTACAGTGTCTCTTAATTGGTTGAGCTTTTCAGAGCCATTAAAAAGTTGGACATTTGCTACAAAAGTACTTTTTTGATTACTTTCTATTTTGGGAAACCAAAACTCTTGCTACACGTTTGCCCACTTGTCCAAGTTGTTCTTTTGGGAAGAGTCTTTCTCAGGGGAACCATTTATGACACTACACTACATTTACAAGTTTATTACTGAACAGAAGGTGAGCCGTCTGTTAATTAAATAACTCCAGCAGTAGTATATTCTGATAACTTATTTCCTGAATTTCACCTCTGGGGATCAACACAGAATTATCTTCTCTTAGCTTAAAACATTTACTACATGGAAACATAAACAGGTAACCAGCAAGAGTTATTAGTGCTTCAAACAGGCAGTGGTGTGCAGAGTACTGAAAGTCTACATTCAAGTAAAAACAGGTCAACCATTATGTTGCCTTCTGATGGAGTGCTGGATTTAATGAAACGTGCATATAGTTTTTTCAGCTTTGTCGTGAAACCGTGTGCCAGAAATTTGGGCAGGGTGTTTGGTAGTGACTTCTTTGATTAACACGTTACGCCGGCCTTACACCAAACGACTCTTCAATTAAATTTCACTGTCATGGACAAAATGATGAGTCTTGCTGTAGTTGTGGTGCACTCCTGTGATCTCGATAATTTGATGTAAGGAGGTCATAAAATTCAGTCTGAGCTGTCTTAAGTCAGTCTTCTTTAGTCTTGGCTCATGTACATAGTGATGGTCATTGATGTGAAAACTGTTAAAACAACCACTAGGAGCGATTTCTCCAGCACCAAACAAGAAGCAGCAAAATGGGTGGACAGTAAAGATGGAGGGGACTCCAGGGAGGCGCAAGGACATGAACAAGTCTCAGTTCTCTTGGACTGTGGAAAAGAAACAGAAACTGGTGGAGTTGTGGAGTAACAAGAGTTCCTCTTTTACATGCCCTCCCATTTGTACCACAATAGAGTGGAGAAGGAAAAAAAGTGGACAGATATTGCTGCAGCCCTGTCTTTGAAGACTAAAGTCTGATACCCTCTCATGGTGTCAGACTTTAGTCTGTTAAAAGTCTTATCAAAGTCCTCTAGTGTATGGTAGCCATTAGTGGTGGTGTCTTTCTCCCTTCTGGCGAAAAGCGTTTGACACTACTCTTCAAGTTGTAAGTCTCTTTAGATAAAATTTGAGTTTCTGTAGATATTCATTGGTTCTAAAAAAAATCCTCTCGTATATGAAAGCAAAGTCCGATAAAAGGGCCTCATATGGGACAGACTGATTACAGACATTTATTATTCCTCTAAATTTCTAATATTCCACCCATTTGTTTTCTGTTTTTGAGCTTCCTCCCTTCCACATGCCACCCAAACACCAGAATAAACGTTGACAAGTTTAAAATAATGAGGTAAACATATGTAGAAGTAATCCCTGTGAGCAAAAACCTCAGGTTTCCAGCTACAGTGTGGCATCATGGTGTGACAGATTTCTTCATATGGTCCTCTGCTCCAGGCACACTACTGCAAGTGTTTACATTTCATACACTGCTCCATGCTTATGTCAGGGAAACTTGTCATCTTGGTTGCTGTTGCTGTTAATTTCATCCGAATTTCCGATTATGTCCCTGCTGAAACATGTCCCGTTGCATTTAGTAGCTTTCACTGGTGATTTTTCACAGTAGGAAGTGCTGCTATTTTCCATTACAGTCATACATTTGGCACCTGCAATGAGATATAGAAGACTCTGAAACATCGGTTTGGTCACCATGAACATGGCTTGCTGTTTTTTGCTCTCTAACAGTGGTCTGCTGCTTCTCACCTACATGTCAGGCCATCCACATTCCCCTCCTGTTGATGAGAGCCTCAGCTCATATACGTGTCATCTGAACTATTAATTGTAGAAATGTTGAAATGATATGTAAGAAATGTGCAAGTGTAACATATTCATGGTTTGCAGCGACGTACAATGCTGACATTTTTGTCTGGCGCCTGGGCTGCTAAATGTCATGCAGAAATATGTCTGCCCCAATTAAAGCAAGAACAATAGCGGGAATACTATGTGTACATGCCCCAGTATCAGTGAATCCCAGTGCTCATATTTAGGTTATACAGTACTTGGATAAGTGTTCATCTGGAGTTTTGTGAATATAATATGATGATAAGATGCACCAACAAAAAGACGAGAAAGCCCATTAAGTGAAATATGAATCTAAATGCAGCACATTTTGCGCACTTATTTGTCAATGTTCCTTCTCCCTCCATTTTTCTAAAGTGGCAAACAGGTAGTAAAGCTAAGGATGAAAGCACAGTTACTTTAAGTGCCTGTATGTGTGTCCATTTGTGTGAGCTGGAGAGAGACCAACAGGACAGATCTGGGACACTCAGCCATCAGCAGCAAAGCAGCAGAAAACTAAAACCAGGGCAGCCACTGATCCACTGAGAAACATTTCCATATGTGACAGGTTGTCCGCCTTTAATTAAGCTCTCAGATCTTCTCCATATTTTATCATAGTCATTCATATTCATTCACACTATAGTTGTGGATGTGGACAACATCGTTTCCTTCGGGGCCCACTCTTTGCTCACATGTGGAAACTTCCAGGCCACTGAGTAACCGCAGTCAATAATAATACTGAGGAAAATGTGGACGGGTGCTTGTGCTGCAGTGGGCAGCAGGGGAGAGAGGAAAGGGGATGAGTCAGGGGAGCCGAAGTAATGCATTTAAATCTACTGTATTAAATCTCGCAGCACTGATTTTCCACCTTATTTCCATGCATTAGTCACAGAGATGACATGTTTACAATGCCCATAACACGAGCTAATGTCCTCTGTATTGCTGTAGCAAGCTTTAGCAATCTAGTTAACTCCCACTCTTGACTGATATGTTAATAATGTATCTATGTAAGGTGAAACGACAAAAAGAGTCCAGTCAAGTGTGTCCTCTTTTTTTCCCCTTTTATCGCCTCTAGGTATACAGTTTTTTCAGTGTCGCACTATTTCACTGAAGCGGTTGGTGGAGTTTTAGTCACCCACACTGGATTCCCAAGGCTACTGAATAAAGGCTGGGACATGTTGCCATATCGTGTGATATCATTGTGGTACAACACATACGCAGTAAAATCCTGTCTGCACTCGCCAAAAGGCTCAATAGCTGGTGGGCTATCATAGAACATGAAGATGATTGATTCATTTCACTAGGGCGTCTGCAGTCTGCCTTGGGTCGGATTATATTTCATGAGAAAAATAAAGACATGGGTTAGATTTATAATTCTGCAATTAAAAATAGACCATAAACAATTGTTTTTTTTAAACATTCTTTTGTATATCAGCTGCCATCCATTCGAGCATATCCAAGAAGTTCTGTCAGGTCCAGTGCACCCAAACAGCACCTGAGCGGACACCGTCTCTCTTTATTTCTATCATCGTCTGCTGTAAACCCTCAACATCGCAGCTACAATTACACTGCGCATGTGTCATACTACATAGCTCCCATGGGGTTAAAGACAGTGTCCTGGCCTTCATTTAACAGCCTTTTGGTTTCCTTGAACATGGCAACACAAGACATAATGGATTTTAAAAACCTGGGATGGTCTGATGGTGCATTCGAATTAAAAGGAGTGGATGGAAAATATGTTCAATACGACATGACCGAGGTATAAAGACACATGGTCAATTCTCTGTCTTTGTCAATTGATATTGTGCTTAAATGTTTGTAGGTTTAATGGCCTACACACACAAGCACATAATGTACATGAGCGCAACCAGTGGCTAAATCTATCCTTTACAGTAAGCCAGAGGTTGTACAGGCTGTGACAAACTCTGTTAGGTTTTCACAACATTTACACAGAATGTCACAGCTGTGCATTTATTACACTGATTATAATGCTGAGTAAGGCCAAAGTAATCAGAGATCCCCTAATGACATATTTTAATATAAATAAACTGCTCTGAATAAAATCTGTGTCTGATATCACTCTCTTGTATGTGACACACTGGACCATGATTGGCCACCAAACTGGCTGTGATGGCTCATGTATTAAACTAAGATTTAAAGCGAGCACTTTTCCCACTTCAGCAGATTAATGTGAAACAAGTCAAGTCAAGCTCTCCACGGACATCATTCTTCACAGAGAAGCTCAAACATCCAAGCATAGTTACAATAAGCAAAACATATTTTTGAGTGAAGGGGGAAACTTTAAAGATATACGTAAAGGAACTGACCCTTTGCTAAGCCCCGCCCTTTAGTGATGCTAGCATGGAGCCCACACTGTAACTAACTGCACTCAAGAAATATTGTCAAATTTTTGGGAAAAACAAAAAAACGATTTCAGAGAGAAGCAGTAAAAGGGGTCTACAATATGTATTTGAAGGATATATCCAGGATGTCGAACTGACTCAGCAGCAAAAACAGGCTGAAGTGATAAAAACAGTTAAAAGCTACAGCCGAACTATAGGCTACAGATCACAGTGTCAAAGTGAACCACCACATCACTGCTGACTGAGACAGAAGACAACGAATATAAAGGGAAACTTCGCCAATAGAATGAATTCCACAAAACCAGCCTGAAAATGAAGAAAACGATTGTATGAGAGTCTGTGGAGCATAGCTGTGTTGTTCTCGGACTCTTATCAGAGGTGGTCGATGCTACCCTATGATTGGAGGGACTTTACGAAGGGTCACTTGTCAATCACTGTTTGTAAACACAACAATCAAACTTTGCCCCTTCTTCCTGCACTGCTTGTGCGTACTCTGCAAGCCACTGTTCTATTGTAGGAGTGCTACAATTGTTTTAATGGATAAGCCGATACTTTATCAAGCTAACTAAGCTAACCGCCGGCACCTATCTGTCTAACAGAAAACAGGCCAACTCTGTGTCACTCCTCATCAGTTCTCACCAGCGAGAGTGAAAGTCAATCCAAGATTCACTGTATTTTTGTAGCAAGCTTTGTCCTGTTTTGCCTCGCTATATGTGCGAGGTTTTTTTAGCACTGTTTTTGCAATATTTGTAGGTTCCTCTTGGATGCGTACTGCTTAAGGTCTGGCAAATGGTCGCTACCTTTTTTATAAAGTCCTGACCTCACCTGCTCACTGTTATTGCGTGGGGGTTACACACGAGTACCCAAAGGTTGCAGCCCATAAATGTCCCAAACACAGCAAAATAAGAAGAAAATCTGAAAATGAAGGCAGAGGGCAGAGTCTCTGCAGAAGATACACCTGCCACACACATTTCCAGTGGGTCTTAACTGATGATTGAGAGGGACTACTTTTGTATGAGGCTATTTTTTTATGAGGAAAGTCCTCTGTGGTATACCTTTAAGAAAACTAATTATGTGTTGTCAGACTTTCTGTGTTATTGCCCTGGGGAGCGTGGCACAAAGGTGATATATAAATATACTGCACATGCAGATAAACATCATTAACAGACAAACATTAGACTCACCCTCCTTTGATGTAATCCAGGAAGGTGTGCTCCGACTCCACATTGAATGACAACAAGGACACCTGAGAAAAAAAAAAACGTCCAAACTGATTATCTCATGCTTGGTAATTAAGGAAAGCTAAATCTACCAATCTCCACATTAACACTGACCTCTGAGCTAACCACCCACAAAATGACTTATCCACGCAGAGTGATTCTGACGCTTGGGCAGCATATTAGTATTACAATCACTGAGAGAACATCAGTGTGGCTGCGCACTGATGGATGATCCGTGTGATGGATAACTAGCCACAGATTTTAATTACAGAGTCACCGCGTACAGCAAGAGCAGCCAGAGTGCTCAGGCAGTAACAAAAGCTCTGGCTCATTTATAAACATCCATCACTACTCCTCACTAATAGGACACAGACAAGAGTCCCTTTATGCATTACTATGGACTGGGTTATTCACCCGTTTCAGGTCACGAGAATGTTTTCCCATCTTCTTAAATTCACTGTCTGGATCATGAGCCCAGAGAGTGGGAATGGAGCAAAAACATTTAACAGAGCTGAACAGCCTCATGCAATCCACTTAGAGGAAACTTCCTGATGAATACAAAAGCAAAGGAGGGCAGGGGTGTGAGTGCAGCAGGAGGTTTGCTCTTATCTGGGAACTCAGCCTCACCGTCCCAGAGTTGATGTATCTCTTTTTCTTTATTTTCTTCTTGGCATTCACCACCTGGTATGAGGGCAGAATAGAACAGAAGGGATGATGATAATGTAACCTTGCAGCACAATTCTTTTTATCCACCCATGGGCAAGTAATAAAAACATCTTTGTCCTCCTACTCCATGTCTGTAAGGGTAATGGAGCATAGGGACTGAATCCAATAACTGCAGTAGGTGAGAATGAGATAGCATTGATCATGCCTCGCAGCAAGATACAGATTATTCAGAGGGATTTTTATAAGCGCTTACATCATGCTGTACATTTTACATGCACATTACCAAGCTTGGGGACAGTGGAACACATATCTCTGTCCCAAACCATTTGCTTGTAATGAGCTGTATGATAACCACATACAGACTGCATTACATAATAATGTGTAAAATGGGCAAAAATACACAAATATCAAGGCGATAAGCAAGGCCAGCTGATTATGAGCGATTACATTACTCCTTGCTTTAAAATAATGTTATGTTTAGAGCTTGCAGGCAAAAATATGGGCGCAACAGTAAGCCATTGCGGTCCAATATCTCTCCTGCTTATTCTATGGGTCTGCACATACATAAAGCACATGCCTGGAGCAAACTGAGCTGTATAATAAAAGTAAAAGGTATCCCGCTCTCTCCCTTTCTACTCCGTTCTGCCTCTGCGGTTTCTCATGCTACTCTTCAACTCCTCCAACACAGACGATGCCTCATAGCACCGTGGCCATCACTCAGTCACTGCCAGGTTCACATTACGTCACACAGACATCACCCTCAGTTACACCAGCCTCTGTTGGCATTCGCCTGCTGTCATCTCAACTCACACAGCTAATGTTTGCAGGCCCTGTGCACGTCAGGTTGAGTCCACGTGAATCTGCAGACAGTTGAGCCCCGTAGCCTGTGACCTATTCGGATTCTTTATCTGTCAAAAAGTGGCTTCATGTTGTTTTGGAGCACATCTTGAAATTGATTCAAGGGCACTGACTTGGCAAAGAGTGCTCACTCTTAGAATTAATGGTGTTGAATAGAACCATAAAGGATTCTTCAGCTTGTCCCCGTAGAACAATTTTTGGTTCCTGGTAGAGCCTTTTATCAAGGTCCCATCTTCAGAGGTTTCTACCTAGAACTGAACATAATGCGAGGTTCTTTCAAAACCCCATCTAAGGTGTAATGGTTCCACCCAGAACCCTGTCTGGGGGCTCTATCCAAAACCTTTCCACCCCAAATGGTGCTAACAAGAACCCACCCAGGCAGTTCTACGGAGCAACCCTTTTACATTCCAAGTGTTTCACTATTTCTACACCCTGTGCTATTTCAATGGCACAGTGGGGCTGGGAACAGAACGGTGGTTGCAAATTAGCAACAAATACAAAATGCCAAGTAGAGGGTACCCTTAAAAAATTAATTTCAGCAGATAATATGGTATTTCATGACAGGAAATAATGGTAACAATATCAGCTATGGCAGAACTAATACATTGGTTGCCAACCACTGTTAAATCCCAAGAGGAAGAAGAAGTGAATTGATCAAGAGGATTCCAGATAGATCTACATTTAGAAATATTTGAATATTATAGGGTGAAGATCTTTTGACACCCATGCTTTCAACAATCCTTGAAGATCTCTTTCCTCCAAAAAAGGTTCTTTGGATGAAAGAGGCTCTTAATGGAACCCTTAGTCTTACAAAGAACCCTTAAAAAAACCCTTCTTTTTTTTCAAAGAAGGTGCTTTTTAAAAGTAAATGGTTCTGGTAGAGCCTCAGCCCTTCAGGAAGAAGGAACTCTTATATCTGAGCGTGCACGAAGAAACTGCTGTGTTTCATTTTCTAATTAAAATCCAGAAAGGGCTGGTGAAGGGTAATGGATGCACCTTCTTCTGCCATGTCAGCCGTGTGAAAGGGCAACTCTGCATGCCACTCACTAATTCTGTCTCTCCCTCTCACTCTGACTCTCCTTACCTATCCCCATGTACCCGCCACCCTCTCACTCTCTTCATTGGCCCTGTTCTTGCCTAAGCCACCTCCATGACTAATTCAGAGGCTAATGTAACATGGCAAGTGTTTTAATGAGCAGAGACCAATAGGAGCCTCTCAGCACCTTACAGTAATACCCAGTCTGACCCTCCAAGGACTATCCTATAAAGCTCTAATCAGCAGCATAGTTTTGTTGTGTTCCAGTTTGTATTCTCCCCATAGAAACACCCGTCCTCATCTGGTCAGCTGCACCACTTAACCTCTCAGATGCTTAATGCCTTGTAGGGTGAGGAAAGACAGGGGAGGCTTGCTGTTAATCTCAAATAGCCACAACTCTGGCTCAAACAGCCACAACCTCCTACAGCCATTAAACTTTGGAGAGCAAGACCTTGCTGAGCCAAAGGGCACACTGATTTGGTCTTAAATCGAAGTTAGTTTCTCACACGCTTTCCCTGAAATGGAGCTTAGTTTTGTTTTTGTGCCAAAGGTGCATCCCGCACGTCATTCAGTAATAGGTTGCTCACAGCTCTGTCCAGCTGCAGTATGCTCCACATACTTGACTCGACTTTAAACACATTAAAGGAATACTTCATCCCCCAAATGACCATGTGCATACCAATTACTCAGCCTGTGTTGCACTGAATACGTCAAGAAGTGTTATTCTCGCATGCCTCCACATCAAACAAAGAATCCAAAAACTGAGAAAATTCTTGATGAGTTGATGTCATAGAGGTCTGCATTTAACAACCCCAAAACTATATTAAAACATCCATTTACAAACACACAACACATGCAGTATAATCCAAATCTAATTTACTTGCTCATGTGCGTAGTACTTCCTAAACACACGCATTTTCACAACTTGAAACTGAACTAAAAGTAAAACTTATCTACCACGGCTGACCTGATTATCAGTTTTTGACATCAAGCTTTAGTGACAAATATCTGCAATTTATCAAAGCTTCGAATTGGGGGGGCTTTTTTGAAACACCAGTTTTCAATTGATGCACCTAATATAACGTGACAAGTAGCCACTTTGTTAGCAGGTCCCAGTAGCATTAGCAACAAAACAATACTTTGCTTTCAAGTGATTTGCCAGGCTTGTTGTAGATTTGTGATATGCCAGTTTTCTTTGGCGAATCAGGCACTCAACTTTTCTTTGGTCAGCTTTGCAAATTTTCAAAATTATTACAGACATTTCAGTTTTTCAATATCTTGCTAACAAATCTGTTAGCTTGTCACATGTAGTAACTGTCCCGGTTTCAGTAGTGCTGGACCTATAGTGACTGATGTCAGTTAAGAACGAGTCAGAGTCACAAAAGCCATCACTAAGTTTAAATGTAATAATACAATTAATGTTGGATGCATGATGGACTATTATGTCTTTATTTATTTATTTGTTATTCTTGGAGTAATTGAAATATACTGTATATATATAAAATAAAAAAAAAATCCAAAGCATTTGAATTTTGATTTGGACATCTATTACCATTGCAAAGATCTAAGCTCCAAAGCATTCAGTCAGCCTTAAAATCTGTGCTCTTTTCAAAGCCAGACTCCATGCAGTTTGACCTCACTGAACATAGGAGCTACGGGTCCACTGCTGCCATGATCGATTGTTTGTGTTATTGTGTGACTTCAGTGTTTTAAAGGCTTACTTCGGGTTCAGCAGAGTCACACAATAACACAAACGAAGTAACTGATCAAGGCAGCAGAAGACCAGCAGCTCCCATATTCAGTGAGGTACTTACTTCAGTTCCTTGTCAGAGAGGGCTGTCTGGGAATTTCTGAAGATACAACTGAATAAATGAGACTTCGATTATACTGCACGAGTTATGTGAAAGTTTGTAAATAAATGTTTTTTATATAGATTTGCTGCTGTTAAACATGGACCCAAATGACTTTAGGGCAGAAGAATTTTCTTAGTTTTTGAATTCTTTCTTTACCATGGAGGCATTAAAGAAAAACAAAGTTTTCTTCACAAATTCAACATAACACAGGTTGAGATACTGATATACAAATGGTAATTTGGGGGATGAAGTCTTCCTTTAAGTAACGATTGCTGATGCACAAAAATCTTTCACGCAGAATTAGGTATACAGGAGGTCAGGTTTACACTGGGACCTGCATTCTACTTTAAAGTGGTTTAGAGAGGCCATAGATGAACAGCAAGAGAAAATAACATACAACAAGATTAAAAAAACCTAAACACAGCGCTGTGACCTTAAAAAAATCTTTTAAAGAAATGTGACCTATTAATCACGTACAATCAGTGTTTTAAATAAAGGTCCTCTGCTCAGAGGCTAAAGTGGATGATAACAGTATTGACAGTCTTTATCTTCACTCACCTCGTAGACGTTTAACTGGCTCTGACCTCGGCATAGCTCTTTGTAGCTGGTGGTGAATTCACCGATGAAATCGTGGCTGGTGAAAAGAGACAAAAACTGCATGATGAAGAAAACATGAGGTACAACCCTGAGAGGTAGAAGATAAAAGTAGCTGGAGGAGTTACATAACAGCCACTGATGCACAGACGTAATCTAATAATCGATAGTTAATAAAAAAATTTATAGCAGCTGGGTGGAAAAGATTGTGAATGTGATGAAGATGTCATTTATAAGGGGAGTTGAAGAAGAGATGTGTAACGTTCTGTGAGACATGGTAAAAATGTCTGAAATATAAATGTTTTGTCTGTGCATGGGTGTGTGTGTGTGCATCCATTACCTCCCGTCTCTGTCCCAGTCATACACTTCCACTTTGATTGTCCTGTGAAACACATCAAAAAGAGAGGGAAAAAAAGTGCACATTTACGTAGCATGTGAGCCACTAGTGAATGTAGATGACCTTGAAGAGAAACTTCACATAAAACATTTCTGAAATGACGCAGCAAAAAAGAAAAAGCTATTAAAGCTCATTAATTTCAAGTAACGGCTAAATTAAATCAATCACAGAGAGACTGCTCTGTGTTTTGCATACAAAAGACGCAAAGATGCTTTCTGAGGAGCTCATTAAGATGCTAAAACTTTGTTACCTCTTTGGTGAGTTTTTGACATATATCACCTAAATGACAAATCATTTAACCTAAACTGAGACCAATACAAACCCACACAGCTTAGTTTCTGTTAGCGTTGCATCCAAATAAGCAAAAAAAAAAAAAGTCTTTTCAGGGCAGGTTGGTAAGATGCCATCAGGGATTTTAACGAATTGTTTACTAGTGAGTTTGTGTTTCTCACTGAAGAGAGAGTTTGAGGTTGATAGAGTTGCCAAAAGTTTGGGTAAAGCATTTCTCTGCACATCCCAAAGATAGAAAACTAGCCTCTTGGGAGGGAGGATATTTTGCAAGTTCCCGAAATACTTTGTTAGTCGAGAAACCAAGTAAGAGATAAATCACTGAGAATGAGGAAAGTGCTTCCCCTTTCCTTCTTTATCTGACGGAAAGATCACTTTGCTGCCCCCCTCCTCCTGTCAGCTGCTGTCAGTCATGTGTTTCTGAGTCCAGGAGGAGGCAAGGTGATGGAGGGCCGCCCTGTTATCCTGACCTGAACTCATTCTGTCTGCACTTAACGGATTCCCCCCCATAACAAATGTGTGCGATCCATGTAGTGCAGAGAGAGATAAGGCGAGACTTGTACTGTGAATCTGTAACAGAACCAGTCGTTTACTGAATACTAAGACAACATAAAACACAGCACAGATATTCAGAGTCAAAGGGGGAGAACACTTAAATCTTTCTTGTGCTCCGGACTAAAAAACAAATGTGTTTTGACACACAGGGCAGATGTTTCCTCAGTGATGAGCCAGTCATCATCAGTTGTCTCTTGTGTTTTTTTTCTTGCAGCTCATGATCAGGGTCATGAGTAGCATTATGAGACCATTAAATACACTGTTGAGGATACAGAGAATTAGTTACTGGATCAATCCTATATTGGCTCCTGCACACACTGCATGTTTAAGTGTAAATTGGAGGGATTTCACTTTCTGATCGCAATTAAAGCCAGATGATTACAAGAGATTGGAAAGAGTCACATGAGGCTGGAAGACGTGACTCAGGTGAGGGAGTAAACACGATCATCCCTGCCTTACATTTAACTGTGAAAAATGGGCAAGGAGGAAATATCAAGAGCAGAATATGAGGCTTTTCTGCACTGGAGCATCAGCCATCCTGGGAGCTCTCTCATTTCTCCCTTTCGAGACACCTCGGATCTAGATCCTTGTCCTAGCCAACTCTAGTCTCTGCCACCAAGTGTTGTCAAAAATACTGATTTATGGATACATATCCATTTTTAATATTTAAAACAGTTATAATACTCATTTTCCACAGTACCAGATGTACTTTCTTGCTCTCTTATTTTTAAAGGTTGTGTCTGAGAAATCATAGCAATAATATAGCAACAAACTAGTATTTGTTATGTAAAGATTTAGCAGGTAATTGGCATCCTACGCAGAGAATGAGGTCACACTTTGTCGCTGTATGTTGTAATCCGAGTGTCACTGATGCATGTTGGTGCATGTGAGACCCTGTGTGTGTATCTTAATGGCTAGCTAATCGCCACCATTCTCCACTACACTTATATGGCTGTTATTGCTAATATGAGAATGCCATCATCGCAGAGGGTAGTGCCCACCCTTCGCTTCCCCCAGGTAACAATGTTAGGTCTTTCAACACTGTTGCTGTTGTTGATTACTAAGTTAGCACTGTTAGCTGCTAGCTGTCAGCTCAAACCATGAAACCATGTGCAGACTAGGGATGTCGGTGTCGATGTAAAGCAAAATGACTTGAAACACAGAAAGCCTTTCCTTTTAGTTTGGGGCTCCGCTTACTCAGTGAGCTTTAGTACCGGATTTCAAAGTGCTATCCATTTAGATGTGGTAAATGTTTTGTGCTGTAAATATCTTGCCTTTTATTTTATTTCCTGTTGGCTCTGCTGACAGATGGCCGGCTTAACATGTGGAAGCACAGTGCCCGCTGCCCACTGGGTGTGTGCCATATCATCTCATTCACATTAATACCGGTATGATTTAGAATATTATATGGAAAATTTATATTGTGATACTCGCAATATTTAGACTTGTTGACAGTGGCATCATACTGTTACCCGCGGCAACAACAAACATGGCTGAAAGCAAAATTATTACCGACTCCACGGTGGTTCCAGAAAGAGGAGCAGCTTCAGTTGTGTGGTATTTTTACTGAATATTTAAGGCAAACTGTTTGGTTAACATGTAAAACTATATCACTTATTTTGCTGCAATACTGTTTTCTTAAAATAATATTTTTCTTTACTAATTTGTCATATTGTCAAGAATATCACTATTGCCAAAATACCCTGAAATGTCGTGATGTTATTTTAGGGCCATATCGCCCACGCCTACTGCCCACCCTTCGGTCTCCACCGGTTAGCTAATGTTAGCCTTGGCTGCTCTGCTCTCTGCGGTTACCAAATTAACAGTTAACAGTGGATATTCTTAGTTTAGCAGACTATTCCACCCCTGAATCTGAATCATAGATATGCTCTGAATGTCACATAGTGATCCATTACTGTTTACTACAGTCATCTGCTGTCCTCTGCAAATAACCAAGAGGAGAAAAGTTGTCATTGTCATGTTATAGTTATAATATTTATCTTTTAATAAAAAATTTAAATTGTATGCCCTCAGTATCAATTTTTCCCCATGGTATTGAAAACGGTATTGAATATCAGTATTTTTGAAGGCATTTTATCGAAGCTAGAAATTCTAGTATTTGTGACAACACTATTTCCAACCGTGTACGAACGGTATGTTTCAGTTTGGCCTCATATGTGTTGTCTGTCGTATTTCTGATAACAGAATATATCACAAATTATCATTCTGTCTTCCCATAGTGTAACTTAACAAATTTTATTTCTGTCTCTGTGCACATGAAATCTACTGCGTGTCAGAGGCTCAATCTGTGAAGTCTGCGTTATCTGTAAAGTACAAAGGGCTGTGCATTTGAAAAGTGCCTGGGTCAGATATAGATATTCAAAGCCTCTGAATCACTGGAAATACTGTGAGTTCAAAACCAGGCCAACTGCAATTATTATAAAGCCATTATATTTTAAATATAATTTAAAATTTGATTTGCTGAGAAGCACTGAATCAGACGAATGAAAACTGCAGGGGCTCTGCTGTGCAGATCTTGGAAATAGAGCACGTCAAAAAAAAGTAAACTGTAGATATTTCACAGGAAACGTTGGGGAGACCGTAAATCGGCATAGATTTCTCTTGCCATCAAAATCCTCAAAAGGGAATCAGGCTTCTTTCATGCTTCCACTCCATCTGTCTGACCCAATTAGCTCCTCCAGGCAGGTGAGCAGAGACGGGATCGAAGCCGGAGAACCTCGGTTGACACCCAGCGTGGTGGAGAGGGCGAGGTTTGACATGTTCTTTGACGACTTCTACACACTCTCATGGCTGTCTGGGTCTATACACTTTCATGATTAGACACACACATACACACATACGCGCATACACGAACAGCAGGGCTTCTCTGTTGTTCCAGCCACCTGTCAACATCTATAGAACGACAAGTACAGCCATTCCTCCTCCCCCTCCCACTTCCTTTCTCTCTCCTCTCATTTTTTATTTTCCTGCCAAAACTCCTGCTCTTCAGGTATCCCACGAGGCCCTTTGCTCTGAAGAGATTCGGATAAGATAGGAGATGCCACTGGAGCAGCCAATCAGAAACTTAAAATGCTCTGAAATGCCGCTTCTGGGCAAATCGATGAACAGCCAGATAGCATGTAGTCAGAGATAGGCCTTTAATAATTCTCCATTACAGCAGCAGATAAAATAACGATAGAAAATCAATGGTGTCTAAATTTGATGCACCCAAACCATTTTGAAATAAGTACACAGCATATTGAAACTCTGTGTGGCTTTGATTTCCACTGGAAGATCACACTGAGTCCATCCGAGTGTGCAGAACACTTTATTGTACACCATCATTCATCTTACCTGTCATAGTCTCCGTTGCAGAGTGCTCTGACGGGGATGGAGAAGGGCTGCCACACAGGGTTCAGCGTGCTCTTCACCACTTCAGTCTTGTGGCAGATGGTGAACCTGGAGAAGCAGGTCGACGGGGATTTAAAAATCCTAAAAGACACATCTCTCAGAAAATAAACCACCGATAAAATCTTCTTGCTATATTTTTGCTTCAACACCATGTCTGCATGCTGCTGGGTTCAAGGGATTTCAATCTAATTCTCTCGACCTTGGTTCACTTCCTCTTTGATCTCCACGCCCACCTACCTGTCTTTGGTAGGCTAAAATAAGATACCCACTGAGAAGCAGAAGCAAGAGACAAACTCACGTGCCATCCTCGTTGCTTCTGTAGAAGACCATGAAGGGGTCTGACTTTCCAAAGAAGTCTTTTTTATCTAGTTTGTTGGCACAGAATTGCATGGTGGCATAGTCCTACAAAAACAGAGAGTGAGAGAAATGAAAAGACAAAAAAAAGTAAAGGGCATTGTAAATCCATGCTTCTGCCTCCGTTTCCCTCCTGTTGTTTGTTTATACATGCTGTGTGCCAAGATATAAAAGCACTGAAGCACCAAATAAAAGCAAAGTGCTGACTGAATCCTAATAAGAGCAGAGTGAAGCCAGCCAGTGGGCGCTCGCTTCCAAAACCTGCAAATGCATTCATTACCATTTCTTTATTATGCAACTGCTGCATAACAACAGTGGATGGGATAAGGGGTATCAAATTGAAAATACCTTGTTGTGCTGAATATAATCATAGTAACAGTATGAGAGACCATGCAGAGGCACAGAAATGGATTCTAAAAACCTGCATATGGAGGAGGTGGGGGCTGTGTACAAAAAGGATGTGGAGGGTGTGAGTGCAGCTAATGATACATTAGAAAGGCTGGTATTAGCATAATTATACTCATTTAGGCAGCATTTCAATGTGCGCTGCCATTACAAGGACAATGAACATACCCCATAATGCTCTTGGTTCCAGATAGTCTCCCTGTGGTCAAGGTATTAGTCTGCACTGTAGAATAATGAGGCTGCGTAGTGGGCACAGACTGGACAGGTAAACGTCCATGTCAGACAGAACTCTGCAAAGTGTTCTGCATAACTTACAGCCTTTATCTCAGTGCTGTATGAGACTTTTTTGAAGCTACAGTATTTAGCCCCACAACACATGCAAGTCAAGTGTCTGATCATCGGATTCTAAAGCATGAGATGTGATATCAGAGGACATTCAGGGCCTTCAGCTGGCAAAAAAGAGCTGTTTTCACCCTGCTGGTCTCCCGAGCTTTCAGGGTTCTGAAGTGCAGCTATTAGATCTGAATCAGCGCGGTGCTGGGATGGGCCTCCATCGATTACTTTGACCCACATCAGTGTGGTGCGCTCTGCCTCTGACCTGTCTCTCACTAACCCCCATCACACCACTTTATGCCTTGGACAGGACACAGACCCCGCCTTTGAGGCAACCCCTGAGAAAAAGATGGATGCCATTACATAGATACTTAGTAATTTTTTTTTAAAGAGCAAATATGATTGTCACTGTTGTTTCTAATCATAGTTTATGTTTCCAATCAACACTGTGGAAATAGTGAAACCGAAGTAAAGAGCTGATTAAAACAGTCAGTGGTGGCTTAATAAAGGCTGTTGTATGTATCTATTTTATTTGAATTCCCCTCTATCATTTTGCATTATTATCCAGCCCAGTCACCAGAAGGAAATGTTGGCATTGTGTGTTTCGGCAAACCACAGCTATGGTACATTTGTATGCTTCATATGTATCAGATCAATGCTTCTAAGTGACAAAATTCTGATATCATGTTTGTGAGCTGACCGTAGGTGGGAGGGGAGGCTGAATATGGCTGCCAAGTTGCAGACTGCGTACCACAGTTGGAGACCAACAAACAACAAAGTTAAACAGAAGGGTTGTTTTTTAGCGAGACATCGGCTGCATTTCCAGCATCAATTGTGCCACCAAAACTGGGTGTTTCTTAGCGAGACAATGGCGGCAAGTCTAGTGGTATTTCCAGGGGTGATCGTGCCACCAAAAGTGGTGTTTTAAGCCGAAACATGATCTTTTCCCAACTATAAACATGACCACAAGTTAACCTCAGCAATGTTGAAATGTAAGGAAATGTAAAGTTCCAACATTTCTGCTACATTACAACATACAAATGTTACATATCTGTTGTTTGTAAAAATGTACAATGCCAACATTTATCCTAGCAACTGGCTGCATTTTCTGCGTTACAAATTCAACAATATAAGGTACAGGAGCACTTTTTCCTATTTGTGCAGCTGGATACAGAGTAACTAAGTTAAAGAGCCATCCACTGTGCAGTTTGTACCTGTACCTTTTCAGAAGAACATTGAATTCCCAAGTTCCCACTGTGACTTCTTTTGTGGATTTTAAGTTTGCTCAGGTCAGTTATCTAAGCACTTTAACACAGAGGCATCCTATAACTGTCCTGCTCAGCTCTGACACGGCCTCTACAATTACACTATCATGGCAACACGGTGCCTTAAGCCTTCATTAGGCACAGATAACACATACCCACTTTGGTGCCAAGCGGTGTTCTCTCATTAAGTGGTGAAAAAAGGCAGAACATTCATTTCAACCACTGAGGTTTAAGAGCAGCAGGGGAATACTGAGTGCAGCCCGCATCCTTCTTTCCATTTCCCTGCTCTACCAAGATATCGCTGCATGGGGTAAGTGGCGGAGCAATGCGCACTGTCACTTTCGGAGAGTGGGACTGGTCTTTCAAAGGAATGCGAAGCAATGCAGACAATACCTGAATTGACGTTACATACAGTCATGACCTCGTCACGACCGCAGACTGCTGTGAATCACCAAATGAATCATGAGCCAGAGGATTATATAAATCTTAAATAAATGCATTTCCTTTGTATGCGTCTCGCATCGTGCCATTTATTTGGATGTTTTTGTCTATTATGACTGCAAGCCTGCCAATGTGAGTAGCTGTTTTACATATTCACAAAAAAGCATGAAAAGAATAGTGACAAAGCTCAATTCCATTTTACGATCACGGTAATAAACTCAGAACACTTGCTTGAGGGGAGTACGTCATACGATTCAAAATGTCAATGGTAACTGGGCTTATCGATGATGAAGGATACAGGAATAAGAATGAATGGCTATGATCTGAGTGTAAGTGAATAGTAAGCTGGTGAGTATATTCTGTACATACACTTGAAAGAAAGACATGGAAGAGCTATGTTTACCTTCACATGCTCTAAAGAGGCAGAAATAAACTCTCTCTGGTTAACTGCTGTCATATGTAAAGTGTTGTGTGGTTTACTCAGATTTAAATCAGCCAGAGCTGCTGCTGGACTGTGAGGAGGATCTGAGGGAGAGCCAGCCGCTGCTCAGCGTGTCATGTGTGCCAGAGTTAACAACAGCCAAGAGGAAGCCTTTGATCCATGCAGAGGCTGTTGCTCTGTCTAATGATACCTGGCAAATCCACCACGAAGGTGAGAGCCAACCCACCTCTCGGTTAACAGTCCCTGCAGAACTTCCCCAGTTGATTCCCACTCTGCTGGTTTCCCCAAACAAGAGTTGCAGTGTTTACCTCAGGCGAATCAGCAACTCAGCTGCCTCCATTTATTGGTCACAGGTGGATTATAGAATAAACACCATCCAGATGGATGATAGCAATTGCAAACTGCGGTAATTCACAGGTGTGGGACTTGTACTGACAGCAGGGTCTTCAGATTATTCAGCTATGCATTTCCCTCAGTTCCCTGTTCTTTACTCAAACATGAGGTATTTCCATTCAGGGTCAAATTCTGTGTAAACAGAGCTGGTCTGGAGTGACATGTCAGGTCTGTGTCTCTCTAATTGAGTCTGGGAGAAAGAAAACGGTCATTTGTACCAGTAATGATCATTTGCATTTATATTACAAAACCGCTTCTTGAAGTGGTGCTTTGCAGTGATTATGCTTACTTCTATCATGGCAGATCCTCTGCACCTGATGACTCACAGCAGCCCTCAATGACTGCGCTTGCTTCAATTCAGCAAGAACCAAATCAGTACTAGTTATCATGGCAGTTTTATTATCAGCATGGCTTATCCATCTCACTCCAATCGTGGACTGTTTGTGTGTCAGGAAATGAAAGGTGCTGTTTGTAAAACTCTCTCAGTGTCAGGAAAAATTACTGTGAAACCAGGTGCTCTTAACTCAACATGTATGGTTAGAAATTGCAACATTTTAAACCATTAAATGCTTACATGTATTAGGATATCATAAAATGTTCATACAATAGTTGCAGCTCAATGGCTTGCTTTACAGCCTCCGAGGGAGGCCAGTTGTTCTAGCCAATAAGTCTTGCTACTTTGCAGCACTGGCAGCAGTATAATGTGGTTATTTACTGTCTTCATTTAGCAGTGCAGAGAGAAAGCCAATGGGCATTAGTGGACACAGGTTATTAACGGAGATTCATGGATTAACACACCACACATAGGAGGAAATGCCTGTTTTAGTGATTGGAATGAAGGCGAGCTCATTAAATAGCCATTCAAACTCATAGCATATTCACTATGTACACAATTTCCAAATGACAAACGCAATTGCAAAGAGACATGGCGTATCCTGCTGGTTTAATGGGGCAGTTATGACACAATAAATCTAAGTGAAGTCAAGGCTATTAAACAACTCACTTCACTTCAGCAGGTTTGCTATATTTTTGCATTATGTGACTTACACAACATGCACCATTTCCCCACAGTGTGTCACATACAATTTCACAGTGACGTGCTGTGATCTATCAGCTACAGTCAATATGTTCAATTTAACTCTAATGTGCTGCTGTTAAAGGGCCCGTTTCAAATTAGATCAGTGAACACTGCAAAACATTTATCATAAAACCCTCACTGTAAGCAAATTACAAAACACACCACTTAAAACAGATAAGACTTACTCTGCAGTTCCCCAGCTCCTCGGCGGACAAGATAATGGTCCCACATTTCTTCCCAGGTATACCTCTGTGAAAACAAACAAAAAACAGCACAGTGTTAAATAGCATTGAGAGGCACCGTGATGCATTTTGAAATACCCACAAGTCATGCAATCTAGTAAACTGCAACCACCTGTGATCTAAATTTCTTAAAGGGATAGTCCGGATTTTTCAGAGGGGTTGTATGAGGTACTTGGTTATAGTCAGTGTATTTGGCGGTCAGGCACAGCCCCAGTTAGGGGAAGCACATAGAGGTACCACCATGGAAGCTACGCAATGTACTGGTGTGGACGGGGGCAGCCACCTAAAAAGGCCATCCCAAATCACTGTTATAAGTTTGACTGTACACTATATTTAGAATATTTTCAGTGCTTTAACTCGCTGAGGGGAACTGGAGCCGTTAAATCGCTCTCTTCAAACCCACCAGACTCCATTGACAGTCATTTTAACTCACAAAACACAGGAGTTACTGCCTCAGTCATTTAGTTTGTTTCTGTAATTCTGTAAATTTGGTGAAAAAAGAACCAACACTTTAAAAATTTAAGTCACACAATAACACAAACTAAATGATTGGCCAACAACTCCCATATTCAACAGGGTAAAATTACTGTTTTTGTCAATGGAGTGTGGCTTTAAAGAGACAGTAGATAACAGCCTTAGTGCCTCTTCAGAAAAGGCTGTCTGACCTCAAGGTAAAGTGGTAAAATATCCTAAACATCCATAAACTTAAATTAATACTGGGTGGCTGAAATTTGTTTTACTGTAGCTACCGTTGACAGCCGTACATTATCCTCCATGGTCACACTCCTGTCTGCTTCTCCTAACTGGGGATGTGCTGACTGACGTCTACTGTACGAAATACCTCATAAAGTATCCCTTTAATGGTGATTGAGGTGCAGATTGTAGCAGAGTTATTTTAGCAGTAGCTTTAACTATTGTTGGTGAATCCAGCTATCTTCTGAAAGAGGGCTTTAAGTAAACCTGAGAAGCAGCGACTCACTTTTATTCCAGGTTTTATTTATCATCCCCTGTATTTTATTCCCATCAGGGAATATACCAGACGCTTACATAATAATAATTAGAAAGATTAATGTTCATAAGGTACCTTGTGCGGTCACACTTTTCACTTGAGGCTGATAATACAGGTGTATTTTTACACAAAATTACAGCTTTAATCCTATAATGCATTACAGAATGTGACAATAGTGTGACAGTCTGACAGCTCTAATGAGCACATTATTATGTTTCACCACTGTAACTGAACCAAAAACCATGTTATAAATACTGGCTCTTGAGTTTCTTAATACAGTGTGGAACAAAACTCCTCTGATCCCTGTTTGCCGGCATTACACTGAGACTTTAAAGCTCCGCAGGTCTGCAGTTGTTTACCGCTGATTCCCGCTCCAGCAGATGATCAAGACATATCGTAGCACAAGAGAGGTTCCCTGCATGTCTGTGTTTCTACGCTTCACCTCCCCTGTAGCTTGCTAACCCAATGGCGCGAACAAAAATAGAGACAGAGATGCTCCAGAGTTTGTCCTAAATGTTTTTTGGGCTGTATTTTTTGAAGGTGAACAAAATGAGATTTTATATATATATATATATATATATATATATATATATATCCAATCTCTCCAACTCCGTGCAGCCACTGAAGCAAAGGAGGCAGAGCCCATTCCACCCAGCACAGAGTAAGACAGCAGATATCTACTTTCCTATCATACAGAGGCACTCCAGCTGCTGACACTCCTGTCATCTTTCCGGATAAAGAAGGAAATTACACGGGAGTCCTGCTGTGGCCTTAGCTGGAGAGCAATCATTAGAAGGTCAGACTTGCAGCAGATCCTCATCAAGCTGTGACAGTTGAATCTGACTGGCAGTAGTACTGGATTCCATATTGCTGAATGGGAGGCAGCATTTGACTACAGCAGCAGAGGTTTGCATTATTTACAAGACAATCTAAAGCACAAACTTGCAATGGCTAAACATACAGCACTGGGTTTGCCAGGGGACCTATTAAGAGATAGAGCGTGGTTTCCTGTTGCTTATCTGCCTGTGCAGGAAGTGTCTGTAGTGTTTATAAGAGATATGGCACAGGGTGTTTCCATTAACCTTTCCTGGCCTCTCTCATGTTTCCCAAGTCCATAATACATGCAGTTTAATGCTCCATAAAAGCAATTGTATCAACTTTGATCAATACCTTAATATAAATCTACTGAGCAAAAGCATCCAGCTGGAAACGCTGCACAGCCACCAGTGTGTGCAAGTAAGTAGACAAATCAGAATAAAAATGACTCGTGTAACCACCCAAATTGCAAAAGACTGGCCCCATCCAGCCTGATTGGAAATCAAGCAACATTAAACCAAGGTCAGGCCAAAGATTTGCCACAAGACGACCATTTTAGAAAGTTGCAGTGGTGTCAACTGGCCATTCTCTAGTCAGCTCAAGCTGGCTGATGATGTCACCTGCGACTCAGCTTGTTGTAAGCCACCTCACCTGTTTCACCAGCCAACAGGCTTGTAGTGAAATCAGCTGGCCAAGTCAGTTACAAACTGTCTGCAGACGATGTGTTGACTTGCTGTGGCATTCTGACACAACAGCCCTCCGTCCCCACTGAGCCTGAGTCCATCTTACTTACATCCCTGCAGCTGTTGACACCAACATCAGTCTCTGTCTTTACAGTTTCTCGATATCAGACGCTGTACATCACACACACACACACTGACTAATGATGATTAACCTGCACTGTTTATTTAATTAATTTTAGCACATTTATTATAAATACAATCCATCTGAAGCTCAGGTAGTCACACGTTTTTCACCTTTTCATCACTACTAAAAATGCAACTGTAGCAAGTATCTCACTATCACTATCCTTCTTCATATTATAAGAAGCTACAAATTATATTCAGCTACAAACTAAGCCTGGAAAAGCTATACGTTAGAATGAGAGTACATTGAGTCACGTTGGAGTAAACGGGCAGGTTTTCAGAAAATTGCTGACTGGCGCATCGCAAATGGCTGCATGTTTCAACTCATCTTGTTGTGAATCTTTAGTGTGAACTGGGCTTTGGATGACATAGAGAGTGTGTGCACCACACATGATATGTTGCAGCTGCAACAAATGTTTCTCAGAGCCTCCTTCTGCTGATTTTGACAGAAAAAAATCATAAAATCAAAAAATATTTGGTGGTTTACCAGTACTATGTTCTTATGTAAGGGCTCTTTGATTTTGAAACAGTTGTCTCATGTAACATTGTTGTTACACGCTGCAATGTGAAATCGCTGGATATCATCATTTCCAGTAACAGCAGCCTGCTTATGAGACGTTTAGGTAACCCTAGTAAATTGTAACGTCTACAGATAGTCTGCATGTGAGGTGTTGTAATGGGACATTTGTAAATTTGTAACTACAGAAAGTTATCCAGATTACATTTAACCTACGTACTACTATATTGTATTAACAAGCAGAACCACTTCTTCTCCATTAATATATGTGGATGAATTAAATTTCCTCCGCAGATTGGACGCTTCACAGCAGGCGGAACTTCTTTGCACATGTCGAAAATGTTTTATTCTGATTAAATGCTTTGGGACATGTAAAAGAAGAAGAAATATTGTCCATGTAACTGCAGCTTTAGTCTCAGCCTTTAATGAGGTAAAATATATGTGAAGCCATCACACTCTGAGAGGGCAGACACACTCCACTCTCAGGCTCTATGATCAAGCTCCATGGAGACCAATCTCAAGGTGAATTAACTGTCCTTGAATTATTGATGTTTCACTTCAAGTCACCACCGTGCTGTTTGATGACGCCTCAAAGAGCCAGTAAAGCCCTCGCCCACGAGGCCAGTAAACCCTACACATTCCACAGGTCAAGTTATGTCCATAGGGTAATAATAATGACCAACACTACTTTTTAAACTGTGAAATGAGATCCATTGATTGGTAAAATATCAGCTCCAGACGTGTTAAAATGCACCACCCTGCTCTAATCTTTGCTGCTGAGATGAGAGCAGGTACCAAAAGGGCAATGGTCTTTTAAATTAGGCATGCATTATTGAGTGCGGCATTTTCTCTGACAATGACTAGTTAACTTGAAGAGCAAGCAAGCAGTGAATGGATAAATACAGTTCCTGCCATTTATCTGTGGCACAAGAGTTCCTTTTTATTGCCCAGACTGACAATTTTTCTGCTCGTTCTAACAGCTTCTGCACTGAAATGTGACTGCTGGTGATATGAAGTGTCCTGCATCAAGAGGCCTCATTCACTCAGCACTCATTCACTGATGGTTCCTCAGTGGAGAAACGCTTTGATGATGAAATTATGTGAAATTCGCTGCTGGTCTACAAGGCCTCTAGTCTGACTGCAGTGAGGAACTGACAGGCTTTAATCAGTTGGTCATGTAAATGTGTGTCATATTTGTCTCCACTGATTCTGCTGCTGCTCAAACATTTGAATATTCAAATTACAACAGTCAAACATCATGAGGGTGTTTTGTGATGTTTA